>PVJH01011469.1:0-68646 GCA_004026705.1 Nesogale talazaci | reverse complement strand
TCAAGATTGCTGTGTTTGCGGCCATTGTTGCTGGTGCCAGTCCACTTCCGCGCCTGTATTTTTTGTCATTCGCCCTCTCCAATGATCCCTTCCTTCAGGACCCAGTCTCTTTTGATAACTTGTCCAAAGGTGTAAGTGTGTAAGGACCATTCTGGCTCCACTTCCTCCAAGAAAGGTTTGTTTGTCATTCTGTACTAGACTACATACTTCACCTGACTCCAAAGTCAGTGGAGAAGATAATCTTTCCTTTAGATATCCCCATGGATCTCAACTAATGGCCATAAGTAATACATATAGCCTGAAGGACAAACACTTACCATGCTATATTCTACAGATGTTTTCCAGTTTAAGTAAAATATCGAAGGTAGGTGTATCTATCAACTAGTTCGCATATATATCAATTAGATGGACAAATGTTGCTTTCCTGACATGGTCAATTCTCCACGTTCTGATCCAAATTGCTTTACTGTTTGTGCTCAGATAGAAGTAGCTGTCTTTAAATCTGAAAGTCCAGATACCATTAAACCAGCAAGTGTTCTGAAACCTGACTTTGTTGGTGCATGTCCACATATGTGTGCACCATACTACACAACAGGGGCGCTGGGGGCTCCACTGGGTAAGGGTTACATTGCTAATCACATGATCAGAGGTTCAAAACCACCAGCCACTCCACAGGAGAAAGTTAAGGCTGTCTCTCCTTGGAAAGAGCCACAGGCCTCAGAAACCCTATATAGGTTTTTAGTCGGAATCAACTGGATACCAGTGGGTTTGGGGTTGCGGAGAAAAGAGAACCCCAAAGCAATGTCAACAATAAGAAATCCGAATCACCGATTTCCTGGCAATTACTTGGGTTTGGAGTTCAACCTAAATCCAACAACGCACATCAATGCACGTGTCTTTACATCTTGCAAAAGCAAGTTGTTTTTTAATCACATCAGGGATCAGACTTTTAAGCATTGTGAACACAGTCTGTAAAAAGCCATTATGATATCGTCTAGAGTAATAATGGTTTGTTTTGGTTCGCAAATACTTTTTTCATGGAAAAGGATTTTCTTTTGACAGACCTGATCATACTGGGCTCAGTAAGCAATGTCTGTTGTTTTTGCCCCATTTGCCAGGGGCAGCTATTATAATTCTCCTAAGGCTTTCTGTCTGATCTTTCTTGGAAGACAGATATCCGTGCCTTGGAGGCAAGGATGACAAGACTTCATCTTACATATTGTGGACACACTGTCAGGCGAGACCAATCCCTGGAGAAGGACATTAGGCTTGGTAAAGTAGAGCGGGGCGGCAAAAAAGAGGGAGATTCTCCACAAGAGGACAGCCTTGACACTGGCTCTGCAGAGGGATGGAGCGTAAGGACAGCTGTTTGGATGGCCCAGCCCTGGGCAGGGCTTCCTTCTGTTGTATAAAGGGTCGCTATGAGTCGGAACCAATTAGATGGCACCAAACAACAACAACAACAACAACAACAGCCAGGCTTTCTACTCTGGGCAAGCTGCACTCTCGGAAACCCAGAGAGTCTGCTCTCCCCTGTCTTCTAGGATCGAAGCGAGTTGGAATCAACTCAATGGCAGGGGGATTGGTTTTCTTTGTTTATTTAAAACTTGATTGCAGACAGCCTTGGTAGAGAGGCAAATTAAGTCCTTCCCTTTGCACACTGTGAAGGGGCAAGCATCGCTCTCCCTGCCAGCCTTGTCACAGACTGAGATAAGTCAGAGAACTGGTATCCCTAAGTGCCTCAAAGGGCGTCCCATTCCTGTAAAGACAGAAAAGGACAAAGGAGAGGCACAGTTAATGAATTGACCCAGCTGGCCCCCAACCAAAGCGCCAAACACGCAAGAGACTGTTTGGGTAACAGGGGGTGGGGAAACCACAGAAGGGGGATCTGTTGGAACGTTTTCTTTCTAAATGGACCCCCAAACATGTGTTCCACCTTCTAATCTGTGACCACAAAGTGAACTTGTGATGGTTACATGTATATTAAAGGATATTATGTTATGTACTGTTTTATCATTCCCTGCATGGGGATCAACCTCTGCTATGCATGAAATGATTTTAAATTACAGTCAGTCCTTTTAGGTTTTAAATGGGAAAAGTTGCCCAAATGCAAATGAGCATATACTGTGACTTGTCATTTCATACTTTTTTAAGGTGAGTCATGTGAAGTGCAAACAGTGACCTCTTAAAGCAAAACAACAACTGCCTTAGAGAAAGGCTTTTACTAATAAATAAGTGGACCACATTCTGCAGTCATGTTTTCTTCTTTGAGAGCAGTGAAAAATTTCAGTTCAACAATATTCCCATAAAATTGAAATGCACCAGAAACTAGTAATGCTGGATCAGAGCATTTTCTTTACTAGAACAATGAAAATGTTACCATAGAGGAATATAAAAATTATAGCACGGCTCACTTGAGTGCTATAATTAAAATTGTGTCAACATTTTGCTTGTAAAACAGATTTTTCAAGGGAGTTTGAACATTAACCATTGTAGCTGACTGCTTTTTTTCCCCATGTAAAAAGTACACTTCAACAGATTCAAATCCAATGAGGTCAGATACCGTCAGAATAAAACATGTGAAAGAGTTTTCAAAAAACGTTCATCTTACTCAATCTGATAACTAGATCTATTTTTTTTCATTGCTCACCTAACTTTTTAATGACACTGACATACAACTGGCATCTTGTTTTGGTGCCAGCGAGTTGGTTCCGACTCACAGCAATCTTGTGTACAACAGAGAAAACACTGCCTGGGCCTGGGTTATCCTCACAATTGCTATGGTTGAGCCCAATCTGTCTTGTTAAGGATCTTTCTCTTCTTCACTGCCCTTCCACTTTCATGGTCAATGGAGAAATGGCCCTAGTTTTCAATGACTTAATCTTATTTGCAGTCCCAACCGAAGCTCATAGAAGTAGTTGTCAAGAGGCCAACTGACGCCTCACATTATGTGAATCTGCTGCATAAGGCCTCTTTAAAGTGTTGAAAAGCCAGGATGTTACTTTGAGAACTAAGGTGTGCCTGACCCAAGCCTTGGTATAAACAATTATTTCACATATGCATGAGGAACTTGGGACACTGAAAAGGAAGATATACATTTGAACTACGGTGCTGACAAAGAATATTGAAAGTACCATGAAGTGTCCAAAGAACAAAGAGATCTAACTTGGAAGTGCACAGCCAGAATGGTTAGGCTGTGGAGACCTCGTCTCTCGAGTGTGTTGGAAATGGGATTAGGAGAGACCAGACCCCAGAGAAGGACACCTTGCTTGGTAAAGTGGAGGGCAGCGAAAAAGAGCAAGATCCTCTGCAGGATGGATTGGCTCCATGGCTGCAACCATGGACTCAACCTAAGAACTCTGGGGAGGGTGGGGCAAGAGCAGGTGAACTTTGACCTGACTTGATGGCCCCTCACAACAAGTACTCATGAAAAAGGCTGTTGTTTTTCCAGGGACTGGTCTGTACTATTGACCTATCCAAAGCACATGAGATGAAGTCTTGCACCCTTTGCTATTCTGATTGTATCTCTTCCAACACAGGTTTGTTTGTTCTTTTGTCAGTCCATGGTACTTCCAAAATTTTTCGCCGATATCATCATTCAAATGCATCAATACCTTTTCGGTCTTCCTCATTCAGTATCCAACGTTCATTTGTGTATGAGGTGACTGCAAATTCCATGGCTTGTGTCGGCTGCAGCAGATGTACCCATGGCAACGGATCCTGTGATTGCTTGACTGCTGCTGTTTGGATCCATTGATTGTGGATCCAAAGAAACCAAAGTCATTGACAATTTCAATCTTTCCTTCATTTGTCATGATGTGATCTATTGGTCCAGTTGTGAGGATTTGGGTTTTCTTGACAGTGAGTAGCAATTCATACCGAAGAGTGCAATCCCCACCTTCATCAGCAAGTGCTTACAGTCCGCCTCATTTTTAGCAAGCAAGGTTAACAAGTTTTTCTCCAATCTATGCATTCCTCTCCATATAATTCAGTTTCTCTGATTATTTGCTCAGATTGAATAAGTATGGTAGGAAAATACAACCCTGATGCACACCTTTCATGATGGTGAACCGTGCAGTATTTCCAGCCTCCTGGTCCATGTACATAGACCAAGAACTGCCATAGTGCCCAGCAAAGACATTCCTCAGGGTCTAGAAGCAGATTAAATCATCTGGTCTAAGGGATGGACTTCACTCATGCCTTCTCTTTCTTGATAGTAGCGTGGTTCCCCTTTTTGACTCTGGGATGGCTCATTTTAAGCCTAACAGAATGGGTACACTGGCCAATCCCTGTTAGGGTTCCATAGACCTAATCTGAATATGTCAAGCACATGAACGTACAAAGTCCCTTAGTTGCACTTTTAACAATCAATCCAATCACCTTAGGGAGGCACAAGCACCTCACATTTGCAGAGTCCTACTTAATCATGTGGTGGAGCTGGATGGAGTATTTCTACGAAGGCCATATCCAGTAATTCACGGCCCTGATAAATGGGAAGAATCACAGCAAAAGCTACCCTTAAGAGCAGGCAGCCACATTTCAGTTTCAGAGACTTGGGAGAACAAGTAAAACTAGACCTAAACTTGTCTTTGGCCTCATCTTTTAACCTTAGAGGATTTTAAAATGCCATCTTTTGGGGGGCTCATACAACTCTTATCACAATCCATTCATCCATCCATTGTATGCAAAACACATTGAGATACTTGTTGCCTCATCATTCTCAGAGCATTTGCTTTCTACTTAAGCTCTTGGTATCAACTTCTCATTTCCCCCGTCCCTCCCCACCCCCTGCCTCAAGGACCTCAATAATTTATAAACTAGTATTATTCTGTCATATTTTACACTGTTCAATGTCTTCCTTCACCCACTTCCCTCTCATTTGTAGCAGAGAGAGGAGATTATATGTAGATCCTTATAATCGGTTCTCCACCTTCCTTCTACCCTCCTGGTTTCACTTCTCTCACCACTGGTCCTGAAAGGATCATCTGTCCTTGATTCCCTATGTTTCTGTTCCTATGGGTACCAATGTACATCCTCTGATCTAGTCAGATTTGTAAGGTAGAATTGGGATCATGATAGTGGAGGGGAGGAAGCACTGAGGAACTAGAGGAAAGTTGTATGTTTCATCATTGCCACAATGCACCCTAACTAGTTTGTCTCCTCCCTGTGACCCCTCTGTAAGAAGAAGTCCATTACCTACAGATGGACTTTGGGTCCCTAAACTGTACTGCCCCTCATTTACAACGATGTAATTTTTAGTTTCTTGATGCCTCATACCTAATCCCTTCGACACCTCGCAGTCACACAAGTTGGTGTTCTTCTTCCATGGGGACTTTGTTGCTTCTGAGCTAGATGACTGCTTGCTTACCTTCAAGTCTTTAAGACTGCAAACACTATGAATTCTGAAAGTCTGGCAACATCAGCTTTCTTCACCACATTTGCTTAACAGGGAATCTAACTATCCAGGATGAAAGGAAAAATAGAAAAAGAAACAGCTAGTGATATCTAATTCTTACTTCCCAGAACTTCTCCCAACTTTGGGTTAAGTTTTGATAGGTCAATCAAAAGAGCACAGAGACAGTGCTCCCTAAGTGCAGTCAATCATACCCATTGTTTGGGTCCTTATCTGTAGGAAGAGCTTCTGTCTTGTCTTCTCTCCAGGGAGAACTTTGTTCGGATTATATTATTCCATTTAGTAAATACCATCTCTTTTAAAAATAAAATCATACAAGTCCAACAGGACACACTTCCAATTTGTAACGTGACCACTTCCAGGAACTCTTTGTTGAGGATCCCTACATGAGATTTTATGCACTAATGCAAATTTGCCTGTGGGTAAATTTTACCTGTGGGTTGCCTTTAAGTATGCAACCTTCACATCTAGTACGTGCACATACTTAGTGAACTATCCACATAAACTTTACCTCTGGACTGTCTTTAAATATCCCACCCTCACATCTGGTCTATATAAAGCTGTCTCAATGAGAAGAATGTCCCACAGGGCAATACCATATAGCAATTACCCATTCCGATGAAACCCACTCTTGGTCTCATCTTGCTTGAGGAAAAGTACATGAACAATTGTCGGAATGTAAGCCCCTAACTGTCCTTTCATGGTCTGCTAATCATCTCTGCACTCAAACTCCAAACTCTTCCCTTCACCCCTCGATGCTGGGGTTACTTCATAGTCAACTTACATTCTTGGGCGAGCACTGAAAAGTGAAGGGAAACCAACTTGATCAATTGAAGAAAGCTGTGGCAATGGACTGATGAGACCCTACTAGGTCACCCCCTCTCATTGTTGCCTTGTGACCAAATGCAATGCGGAGACAGTATTAAGGTGAACTCCGCTGAAAGGGCCAGAGACATCCTAGTGCTTTTTTTCTAGTATGACTTGATGATATATGAAGCAGATATGACACTCTGAGAAGAGGCTGGACTTCATGTCAGTAGACTTGTTTCTGCAACTTAGGGTCTCTGAACAGTTGGAAAAAAATATAAATGTACTGAAACACAGTGTTAAAGTCTGTAAATGGGGATGATGCCATCTACCTCTTAGAAATCTACAGAAGATTGGATGGATAAACATTATGTGAAAGTGCTCAGTAAAAAATCATATATACATCAAGGTCATTAATATAGTGACTATTAAATACACCAATTTAATAATCAATAGGGTGCTATCATTTCTCTACCCTTTTGAATTCATAATAAAACAGGCAGTTTCAGACCATTCTTACATGGCAAAGTATTGCACAATATTGACATAAATTTTGAGAGAATTCCATAGTTGATGCATATTCCTACGCAGTACTTAATACTCAGGTTGAAGAGTGCCACGAAAAGCAGGGCAGCCCAGCAGATCATAAAGTGGTATGTATGAGAGTCTACTTTATATCCATGATCAGGAATGTAACATCATAACTGTGGATTTATTGGTCCCAAATAAGAGAATCATGAGTGAGTGAAAGAATAAATGAGTGAATGAGACCATACGTTAAGCGTATATTTTAAGTCTACTATGAACAATTCTTAAACTTATATACATATGAATATCTTCAAATCTCAATCGTGTGAAGGCAAGGCAAAAAAAATTATACACACACACACACATGCACTGTGGGGTAAGCACTTGCTGTGAATCACAAGGTTGGTGCTTCAAGCTCATGGGCCACTCCGGGGGAGACAAGAACGTCTGTTTCCAAGAGGATGTGCAACCTTAGAAATCATATGAAACAGTTCTACTCTGTCCGATAGTGCCACTATGAGGTGGAACTAATTTGATGATCTAGGTTTATTTTTTTATATATTCATACACACATTATCTACTTGGCTTAAAAAGGCTAAAATAATGATTATTTTCCTTCTGATTTTTTTAATAGGCAAATGACATAACCATCTTTTTGTTTAGTTTTCCATTCATTTCTCAGTTTCTTATGGAGTACACTTTATATAGAAGGAGCTTTATGAGAATGATAATTGTATCAGTATGTACATATATACACATTCTTATTTGACATTCACTTTTCACACTCTACTAAAAACTGTACCATGAACTCAAGGCTAACTCTTGGTCTTGAGTATTTTGATGTATCCCTGAAAATGTACTCATGGAATACAAAAATGGTGGTGGTGGGGGTGGTGTGTGTGTGTGTGTGTGTGTGTGTGTGTGTGTGTCTGTGTGTGCAATCCTGGAAGTGTCTGTCTTCTGCAGTGATATTCAAAGACACACAAAACCCATATTTCTTATATTGCCACTCCCCTCAAGGGTGTTTTAAATGTTGTTGGTACATTTGACTGTTTTTTAAAAAACTGTTTAATTTGTAAACATGCCCTGGAGCATCCTGAGAGCATCAAGCCTTCTAATATTTCATTATGAATTGATTAAACGCTAATGAGAGAGCAGTAGCTCCACCTGAAAAGAAACCTTTAATGTTATGACCAAATGACCTCAGATGCGCCAGCTGCTGGCCCAGGTCACCGACGCAGAGACGTCTACAGCCGTGGGCACTGTAATGAATTGTGACATCCTGGTGAGTACCTAAGCTGCATTTAAGAGTTCAATGTCAGCTGCCTTCAAATGAAGTGAGAGAGCCTTCAAAAGTCCCTTTAGATAAGAGCAAAGACTCACACTCACTGGTCTGGGGTCAGTTCTGACTCACAGCGACCTGATGGGAAGGAGTGGAACTGCTCCAGTGCTTGCTGAGACTGTCAGTTTTATTGGAATAGAAAGCCTTGTCATTCTGCTGGGGAGCAAGTGGCGGTTTCGAATGGCTGGCCTTGTGCTTATCAGCCCAACATGCAATCACTGCACTATCAGGGCTTCTTTTAACTTGAGGCGCAGAAGGATACATGCTGAAGTTCACGAGGAGACAATGGATGCGACAGGATAGGTGGTCTTTTTCTATTATGCAGGGGTGGGAAGGGAGCCTAAGTTAGAGCAGCAGATGGGGCAGAGTCTGGGGCTGTTAGGACTGGTGTTGCTGCTGAGTTGCAGAGGTGACTTGCTGGGGAGTGGTTCCCACATCCAAGTGGACTACCGATGGACTAGTTGCACTATGTGACATCTAATCCAGTCACTGATGTTTCAGTAGCAGTGCGTGCTGCCTTCTTGAATTTCATTCCATCACAGGACAAAGAAGTGGAAAACAGTGCTCACTGCTGAGAACGGTATGCAAAGTACTAGCTTTGCCAAAGAAGGGAGTCCATTCTTTATCACAATTTAGCATACTTTTTGGTTTTTTTACCCAAACAGAAATGTCTAAGAAGGCTTAACCCAAGGTCCTGGCAAGGGTTGGGACATGAAAGAATCAATAAAAACCAGTCACTGACATAGGGATTCCCAAACAGAAAGCAAGCTGGTGAGACACGACTTCTGTTTGGTGGGGGAGAATGGCCTGGAAAGCCCTGTTCATAGAGAGAGCAGGGTTCTGTAGCGAAGATTCAGCCCCTCGACAGTCGAGCGGGAAGAGAGGACTTCCAAGGAGGAAGGGGAGAATGGGAGGTAACAACAGCAGCCATGGCCCACCTGTAAGAGAGATGAGAAGAATCGTCTCCCATCCCCAGTGGCTGCACCCAGGAGACCATCCAGAAAAGCGGGGCGAGTGAGAGCATGAGGCTGTGACCGAGAGTAGCCACACACCTGAGACCTTCTCAAGAAGCCTGGGAGAGACAAGGTGTCAGAGACTGGGGAGCGTGGCATGTACAGGGGGCGGGAAGGGGTCAAGAGGAACAGGGAGCTGGATCCACTGACCTTTCTGGGACAGTGGCTGCAGACAAAGTACAAGATACTTTTAAGACTTTCTCAGGGGATGTCATCACTGAAGGGGGACAGTGGACTTGTTGAGTCAGCCTGTGGTAGACACCTTGTTAGGATACGGAAAAAAGCAAACTTTTAGAGTATACACCCCCCTCCCCCCCATTAGACATAAATCATAGAAGGATTGGGAAAAGATGAGAAGCCTGTCAGGCTGCGACAAAAAGTTGTCTGAAGTACGGAGTGAGCCGGTCTAGAATAAATGGCCTCTGCCTGAGTCTCAAAAATTGGTGGAGGGCAAGGGGAGACATTGGGAAGTGTAAGGTATGACAAAACAATAAAAAGCTATGGAGTACTGAGGGTTGGTGGGGGACTGGGGAGCAAGGATGGAGGGGAAGGGATGGGAGGCTGATGTTCGGGGCTCGGGTAGAAAGGGGGAGGTTCGGAGAAAGATGACAGCAGCAGGCATGCGAAGAAGCATGGCACAGTATGTGTATTTATGTATGGTGAGAAATGATGTATGAGCCCCCAATAATATGAAAATAATTAAATAAAAATAAAACTGAGCCTCATACAACTCTCCTAGATGCCAAGGGACTATTGATTGATTGGATAGACACATCTCTCTCCTAATTGCCTTTTCTATTTCCCATTGCCTAAACGAAAACCAGACGTAAGCTAGTCAATAATTTTATGAAGCATCCCTGAGGGCTATTTTATCTACATTGTCAACTGAGCTAAAGAAAAATAACCATTCCACGTCTGTTGCAGTGCTGAGTCTGGCTAGAACATCGACGCCCATAATCCTATACTCATTACTTTGTAAATAAACTTTTTAAACAGCACAGTTGCTTAAAGTAACACAGGGGTGCTCACACTTTTTTCAGCATGAGAGCTACTTATAAAATGATCAAGTCAAAATGATCTACTAACTATAAAAATGGAAAACATATATTTACTTTTATTTATTAAATTTATTCATAAATGCATTGAGAATTTTTATAACAACAAGGAATGTTTATGTACCTTGCATAACCGCACGAATGCATATTGCACCACACAACACAATTAAATATGTACATTTCTTGTCATTATTTGAGTTTACTCTGATGACTTGCACTGTATGGAATGACCCAGGGATGCATAGTCTGGACAGTAGTTGCTGACAACCAGCCTCAAACACACTTCCTAGTGATCATCAGTCATGGTGGAACAGTACTTGGACTTAATGATCTTTGTGTGGGAAAAGGCTGACTCACAAAAATAAGTAGAGCCGAATAATGCAGTCAAGGAGATAGCACATTTTTTCATGTCTGAGTACTTTCTCTCTGTAATTTCCAGAACTGGTCATGCACTCTGGACTTCCGCTGAATGTCTACTTGTAGTGTCAAAATTTCCCATTCCGTATGTAAGTGTCTTCTTACTTGGTCCAGCTCCCCATTCATTTTAATACCTTTTCTTACGTTTAAGAGAAATAAGTCAAGGTCTAAAAATTGGTGATAACTTAGCACCTTTGTTTGTACATGCATTTGACACCTGAGATTGCATCTGATTGGCTGCGCTGTTTAAAGGTTAAGACGGGATTGATAATAAGCTCATGTCTATTTTTTTTGGGGGGGGGGCATCACTGCTCTCCGGTGGTGGGAGTAGGAGGCCCAGGCCCACTGCTGGAATTGAACTTCCGTCCCAGTGGGCCGCAGTCCCGCGCACAACCACTACGCCACCGGGGCTCAGCCCTCATGTCTATTTTTTTATGCCATGTGATCCACCCACAGTACATTTGTGATGAACTAGTGGATCACAATTGATGCATTGAGTACTCCTGATGTTAAGAGGTGTATTAAGCCCCTACTTGGGATTCAATGGCTTCATTCATTTCTGGAGCCTCTTCAGGTGAGATGGCCTTACGACCTACTGACTCTACTATTCAAACACTGGACAGGGAAAAACAAAGGAATGACTTTAAAAAGAATAGATAAATAAAATCAGAAACAATATGAAAATAGAACACTTGATGTAAAACTATAGCCATTAAGATGTGCCTGTCCTCCCTGGATTTAATTGTTTGCACAAATGAAGGGAGCTAAATGTCCAAGGCTAAGTAGACATCTCGTGGTGAGCATTTGTGGGGGGGTGGGGTTTTAAAAAGGATAACCGAAGACAGTGGCGATTGTAGCTATCAGAGGCCTAACATGTGAAGTCGCTACACACAATTTGAACACCAAAACAATGCGTTTTGTTGTTGCTTTTCTCCTATTCATTTCTTCCTTCCTTTTTTAAAGTAGGCAGAAAAAAGTGGATGGTAACGAGCCAGCAGCACATTATAAACACCAGCATAATTAGGGGCCTGCATCTTTTCTGCCCCCTGCCTCAAATTGCTACACGATTAGGCACTGGGTTCATACAAATTGAAATTTGCAACTTCTAGTAACCCACGTCCCTATCTTGCTCTCGGCCTCGCCCCGTGATGTGTCTCTGGGAGCAGGGAAGGAGTGCCCTGCACTGTGGTGCTCGAAGCAGGGAGGCAGCTGGCGAGCCAGGGCGCAGGGAGCCGGGTAAGGTGCCCCCATGCGCTCGCGTGGCACGCTAGACCCTGGCCGTTCCTGGAAGGCACCGGGAGCTTGCTAACCGGCCAAAGTTCCCCATCATTTCTATTTCTCCACCGTGCAATCACAACGGAAACATTTGCTCCGTGGGAAGACAGTGATAAGGCTGGATTTTTTAAAGTTTCCATTTTTAAGTGAAAATGAAAGGGGGAAAATGCTCTTCTAAATGCGTTGTGCCTTTGAGCTCCATTTGAAAAAGGGAGGGGGGGTGGTGGGAGTGAAGGCCGAGAAAGCTGCTGTGAAGGTCACCGAGTGAAAGAACTTCCTCGGGGCACAGAATAAATTAAATCCCAAGGAAAAAATAAAATGTGATTTCCAGAGTGTGAGGCACAAACTCCAAATGACAATGATTGACAGCCAAACTATATCCGTGCAATATCCAAGACTGCACGTTCTCATTTACCTCAGTGTAGCCAGCAAGCGCCCATTAAACATCCGTCTGATGCCCAAATTAACCTTCTTGGCAAACTGAAAGAGGCACAAACTATCATAATCAACCTTTCATTATCACAGCAGCCTCTAGTTAAAGGGTCAGAATAATTGTGCCATCAGAGCCTTGATTGTTTTCAATCAACAGCCGGCTGGAGTGACAGCTCCGTGATGGAGGAGCCTGATGAAACGGCACCAGGCCTAATCAGAGCAGATGAAAGGCAGGCATGATTGGCGCAAATGAACAGTCGTGCCTCTCCTTTTCATTTACAATCTGAAATTACTCTTACATTTGTGGGGTTTTCTTCCCTCCCATATGAGCACCACTGAAAGAATGTTTGACTTATTATGAGTCCTGACAGTGCTGAGTTATAAAACACAGGTAGGATGATCAGCTGAGGCTCTAAGTGGATATTCAGCATAATTCTAACAAATTCACTCTTGAAAAGCACAAAACGACTAAAAAAGGCGTCCAATGACCGAAGCTCTCAGTGCTGTTTGATTAGCAGGGCCGAATATTCCAGCTCACATTCCAAATGGGAGAGACAGGAACAGCCGCGTCTACCCAAGACCCTCTGCCCACCTCCTCCTGCTCTCACAGGATGCCCGGGAAGAGGCATTGGAGTGGATGGATCCAATCAGGGGCCTTTGTGGTTCAGAACCTGAGGCTGCAAAGGGAACCACACGGGGGTCGGCAAGTGACTGGAGCCCACCCACTCGATGCTGACAGCAGGGACAGGAGAGCTGACCGAGGACGAATGAACTGCTGTTGGGCCTAAAGGGGTCTGGGAGAAAACAGAACCACTCTAGGACTGCAGTTAGGCAAGGAGTCTAGTTAGCAAATCACAGACAGTGACACCCTGTACCTTTTCAGTGAGGGCTGGAATACACATTCGGAGTGGCAGCAATACACATTCTAACGGCCATTTCCTTCTTAAACCTTCAGTCACCAGCCAATCAGGAAGCACTGTAGGATATTACTGTTCCAGTCAGTACTTCAAGACAAAGGAAAGCCTTTTAGCTGCACAGATTAATGTGTATGTGTGTGTGTGTGTGTGTGTGTGTGTGTGTGTGGCAAGTGTGTCTGTTGTATGAACCAGGACTCTGAACAGGTTAATTTCAGTTCAAGTCTGAGCTGGGAATTTGTATTGCCACCCAAGATGTACTGAATCCAAAACTACATTTCAACAAGAGCCAGGCAACCTAGAAGCATCACAGTGAGGTCTTCTTAAACTGTTGATTGCGATTCAGGATCATATGGAAATGTAAATCCTTGGCAGGGAGCTCAAAAGGGACTAGTTGGAAGCCCGAGTGCAAAACCTACACGAGTGCAAGAAGAGGAAAAGCTAGCTGTCCTGGTGGAGCTGTGGGATGAGTGCTGGGCTGCCAGCCTCAAGGCTGGCAGTTCAAACCCACCAGATACTCCGTGGGAGGAAGAGGTTGCCCATTTCCGTAAAGATCTGAAGTCCCAGAAACCTTACAAGGGGTCCCTATGAGTCAGAATCAACTTGATGGCTGTGAGTTTGGCTCTTTTTTTTTTGCTCAGATTTACAATGATTTTTAAATGCTTTACTCACAGTTTTTACCCCCACCCCCCCCCCCAAAAAAAATAAAGGTCGTTTTATTTGCTAGGTTATATATTGAGATGATGGAACTGGAATAAATGATCAATAAAGTAAAAAGAAGAGGTATCCAAACTATCTTCAACTTTCTTTTTTGTTTTTGTGGGGGGGGGAGGTTTGGCATCACTGCCCTCTGGTGGTGGGATTAGGAGGCCCAGCCCTGCTCCCGGAGAATCGCTGCTGGATTTGAACCTCTAATTCAGTGGGCCACAGTCCCATGCACAACCACTACACCACCGGGGCTCAGCCCTATCTTTCACTTTCTATACAATATTTAGAAAACTTTATTCACTGATTGCCAGCCCTTGTTCTATGAAACCAGTGCACATCTGTGACTGACGCAGACTGCACAGAGTTCTACTTAGGCACAAGATACCCCTTAAACAGGCCCTGCCTTGCTACACTTGCCGTGACTTTCTGTAACGTCTCAAAGTCTTGCTGTGTTTCTTTGTAGGGGGCGATATTCAAAAGGAGGTCTCTGGCAAATGGTTCTGATCCAAATATTTTCTAAATGGGCCTTTGCTCTCCTGACACCTGCTCCAGGGCCTTGAATCCCCAACAGGGCCCTTGACTTCCTGTGGGTGCACAGGCTCCTCTGCTGAGCTTTACCAGGGACACGTGCTCCTTGCTCTCATAGGCAGTGCTTCTCCAACTTCCTCGTACCATGATCTTAAAGACAGTTCCTCGTGTGGTGGTGACTCCACCCCCACCATCAAATCACTTTCATTGTTACTTCATCACTGTAATTTGGCTTCTCTTAGGAATCAGACAATACCCGTGAAAGGGTCATTCGACCCCAAAAGGGGTCATGACCTCTAAGGGGTCATGGCTGCTCTAAGGGACAGAGCTCTTTTCTCAGTGTGGGGTTGACTTTTGAAGGCATAACTTCAGTTGCCCAGAAAGCAGTTTGTGTGTAAATCGACCAGGACTGGATTGGTGTACTGAATTCCCAAGAGATTGAAAGAGGATTTTGCTAAGCTGGTTCACCAAGCACAAAGGTGTGAGGAACCAATCAGTTTGGGTGTGTGCCTGTTCACTCCTCTATAATCAAAGGGGTATAGAATTAATCATTCTCAAGCACTATGCAGCCTCTCTCTATGGAGTCAACACCAGCGGTTCTCAACCTGTGGGTTGTGACCCCTTTGGGTGTCAAACAACCCTTCATAGGGGTCGTCCAATTTATAAGAGTAGCAAAATGACAGTTATGAAGTAGTAGTGAAAATGATTTTATGGTTGGGGGTCACCACCACATGAGGAACTGTATGAATGGATAGTGGCATTAGAAAGGGTGAGAACCTTACAAAAGGGTTCTCCAGAGAACCTAGCAAATGCACAAACCAAACGCTTTGTTGACGCTTTACTCTTTATTGGATTTATAATGGAGAACTGGGGGTGCTATGGGTTAGGCACTGTGAAGCTAACCTCAACTCCAGTGATCCAAACCCACCAGCCACTCCACGGGAGAAGGGTGAATCTGTGCAGACCAGTGAAGGTTTGCCATCTCGGAAACCCTACGGAGGGTGACCAAGAGTCAGAATGGACTCCAGGCTGTGGCTTTGGAGGCTCCAAAGAGTGCACCAGTCCAACAATGGACAGAATTAGGAATCCAGTTCTACTGCCTCTAGACATCATCACCGACCACAGGGGAGTGACTGAAATACGCACCTGCCTCTTAACTTCGCGTCTTCCATTCTGGAGGGGGAGGTTTTGCTTTACTTTCAGCTGTGAGTAATTTCCCATTGTGATTGGCTGACTTATAGTCAATTTAGTATAATTAATGCCAAATTACATTGTAATTCACATAGAATTACAAATTAAAAGCTATATTAAGAGCAAATGAATTAATCAAAATTAATGATATTATGCTCACTTGTTTTAAAGTGTTAATAAGATAGGTCCTCCTAAAACGTTTAAACTTTAGCGGCCCATCCATCACTCTTTTAATTACCTGATTTGCTCATATGGCCAGGAGAAGGAGTGTGGGCTTTTCTCATCAAGAGCACACACACACACACACACACACACACACACACAATGCAAATGCAGCCTCCAGTTGACAGAGCTTTTTAGCTTATGTTCTTGAAGTTTATGTCTTACCGGTGCCACTTTCCAAAAGTGACTTGCAATACTCCTTGTCAACAAACAACCAAGTAGACAGGCTTGGATATCTGTCTTGATCACCCATCTACCTAGTTTATCTTCCTGGTTCATTTTTTTCTACCAGAATGTCAAAATCTGCGTGTATCCCTTCGGTGTGCCATCCCAAGTAATCAGGTGCAACTTCCTTTTTGCTATCGGTACATGGAAGGAGGTCAACAGGTTTTACCTCTTAGTTGAACTTAAAGGGTAAAACTTTGCCGTACAAAAACACACTGATGGACACAAAAGAAGTTTAAGAATTACCATGTATACTCAAGTATAAGCTGACCCAAATATCACCTTTTTTAAACCACAAACTATATGAAAAATGTGCTGAAAAACTACTTCGGGCAGCGATGATGCACACAAGTTCCCTCTAGTTCCTGAAGCCTTCCTCCCCTCCGCCCCCCCAACCCTCATGGTCCCAACTCTACCTTACACATCCAGACTGGAGAAGTCACACTGGCATAGAGGGGAGCTGAAGATATGGGGAAACCAAGATGGATGGGCCCCGTTGGGCCAATGGTTAGAGTGGAGATACTGGAAGGTGAGAGAAGATGGGGTAGAGAGACGGAACCAACAGCAAGGATATACACACAAGCTCCTATTTGAAGGATGAGCATCAGGTGAGTGGGTTGGGGGAGAGGTCGGGCAGTGTAATATAGGACAGAACAATAACAATGTATCAAGTATTGAGGCTTGGTGGGGAGGAGAGGGCAGGGGAAGAGGGGAAGGGATGGAAAAGCCTATACTAGGGGCTTAAGGGAAAAGGCGGACGATTGGAGAATGATGATAGAAGTGGACATGTGAGGGTGCTTGACACTGTATGCTTATTTACGTATTGTGAAAAACAATGTATGAGCCCCCAATAAAATGACTTAAAAAGAAATGGCTTAAACACAAATATATATGGTCTCTTTCTCCGTGGATGCTGCACCACACCCATCCCACCTCACCTCCAAATGCTCTTCTGAGAAAGGCCACCTTTCTCCAGTTTGGGGAGGCATTCTTAATTTTTGCTTGTAGAAAAAATCCTTTGGACAATTGGGCAGTTGGACTTTTATGCACACACAAGAATCTCCTAAAGGTCTTGGGGAAATGTAGATTCTGATGCAGTGTCTCTGGCATCTCAATCTCTGCCATCGCGTCATTGATGACACATAGTGACTTCCTACGGTTTCCATGACTGAAACTACTGTCTAGGGGAGTAGAAAGCCCAATCTTTCCCTTGTGGCACTGCTGGTGGTTTGGAACTGCTGACCATGCAAAGTATGACCAGGCCACTACAGCACTGGGGTTTGGGGTTGTGGTGGTGGAAGAAAAGCAAATTCTCAGTGGGCGGTTGAACTGGTTTGAAACCCTGCATAGAAACACTTGGGTTGGTGAGAGGAGATGAACACTTCCCAATGCCAACAATGGATAGCTCTCCCCCTCTCTCTCAAACCTCATATATAGGTGATACCCAACTCTCCAATTCTGCTGCGTAAGTTTCCAAACCCACGTAACACATTGGGTGAAAAATGAAGAAGTGATTGATCACACCCCTGGCACCCATGCAATCTCAAATCCCTGATAAAGACATCAGCCTACAGGCTCCCTGCCCATTGCACCCCCACCCCTACCTGGTCCCTACCCTGAGCCTAGACCTATGCAGCTGCAGCAGTGATCATGGTGCCCCAGAATCTTTTTCACAAACCAAAGTTCAAACTCACTGCCTTCAGGCAATTCTGACTCAAGCATAGCGACCCTATAGGCAGAGTAGAACAATGCCTGTGAGTTTCTGAGACTGTAGATCTCTGCAGGACTAGGAAGCCTCATCTTTCTTCAGTGGAGCAGCCGGAGGATTTGAACCACTGGCCTTGGGTTAGCAGCCCAAAGCGTAGCTCACTATGCCACCAGAGCTCCCCGACCTAAAATTCCCTATCGGGCGTGTAAACCGGCCCTCACTTATCGGTTGTTGCCACCTGGTATTTTGAAGGAATAGGACTCTATTTCTCCCCCTCTGCTAGAACTCTCTCTCCCTTCTTCCTTGTCAGACCACTTAGAGCTCCAACCTTCCAGGCTCTGATAAAGATACACGATCCCAGGTGACACTTTCTGTGGGAAAAACTTTCCCAACTGCCCCCAAAAGTTTCACAGCCAGTGAAAACAAAAGTCAGTAATTTACTGGGAATCTATACAGTCGCCTGCCTCATCACACCAGCTGCCGTCAATCAACTCGGACACGGCAGCAACCCCACGGGCCAGAGCAGAAGTGCTCCCTCCGATTTCCAAGGCGATATCCGTCTAATGGGAGGGGAGAACCTCCTCTTTCTCCCTCGGAGTGGCAGGTGGTTCCAAACTGCGGACCTTCTGGTAGGGAATCTACCGCTACTCCACCAGGGCTCCTTCACTCCTTATGGAGGGTAAGTTCTAAGCACCTCTTTGGCTTACGAGAGGAACCTGGTGGTGTAGCTAGCGGTTGCAGGTTAGGCTGTGAACCTCAAGGTAGGCAGTCTGAGGGAGCAGGGGGCTTTCTGCTCCCATGAAGTGTTTCTGACTCAGAAGCTCACAGGGGAGGCGCTATCGCATCCTACTGGTTACTATGGGTCAGCATCAATTCTGTGGCAGTGACGTGGTTGGGGGCTTGGGTTGGCTTATGATAGCAGTTCTCAACTTGTGGGTCGAGACCCCTTTGGGGGCCAAAGGACCCTCTCACTGGGGTCACCCAATTTATAACAATAGCAAAATGAAAGTGATGAAGTAGCAATGAAAATAATCTTATGGGTGGGGGTCCCCACCACATAAGGAGCTGTATGAAAGGGTCGCAGTGTGAGGAAGGTGGAGAAGCACTGGCATAGGAGACGCTGCGGGAGTACTCTAGGTGCTCATTGTCGTGGAGACAGGGGTCTTTGGGGAGAAACAGTCAGTCCTTTATGAAACCGGTGAAGTGATTTCTGTGAGCTCCACTGTCCTCATGAGTTAAAATGGGGAGCCTCCGAGGAGGCTTCCAAAAGTCTGCAGGGGTAAAATGAACTTTAAAGAGAATGGAATTCTTCCTGGAACTCTGTGAAATCCCTCATCCTTACGTTCTCAACCTTAACAAGGCTGATGGGACACCCAAACGAAATAATGTGGATAAAACTGGTTTCAAACTTTATAAAGCACTCTAGGAATATAAAGAATGATGATGGCTGTTATTATTATCGATGGCCTTCCATATCTGCCTCCGGGTTTCCACCTCATGCACAGCTGAGAGCTGGGTTTTGTTTTTAATCCCTGATAGCCCAGGTAGCAGCAACATTCCTGCAGGCCACCAATGCATAAGTAATATTCCCCAGTCATTTCTTTCCTTCTCACAGCGCCACAACAAAAATATCAGCCAGGAAACAACATGAATCACAATGAAAATTAGAAGCAGAGAACATAAATATGTCATATCTCATAAATCACCTTGTTGTTCTGTTGTGCTAATTCTTAAAAAAGGGGAAAAAAACCACCTCTCTATTAACTCTGGGGGAAAGCAGCACATGAATACAAGTTAGGTCCCCTGTGATGTCGGCTAATCACTGCCCCTCGCAGCTCCTTGACAGCGCACAGCGCTAGTGCAGAGGATTATGGCTGGAGCAAAGGCCCTCAGAGAGGAACGTGCCCCGCGTCTCGCACAGGCATGGAGCCCAGACACACAACAGCAGACACTAGTCAAGCCACCTCCCTGGGAGGAAGCCACGCAGACGGATTAGCCGCCCGGAGCTCAAGAGCCTCGCATAGCGTCACAGTGGGTCAAGCCCTGAGCTGCTAACCACAAGGTCTGGGGTTTAAACCCTCCGGTTACTCCCGGGGAGAGCGATGTGGCAGCCTGCCATTCTAAGTGTGGAAAGCCTCAGAAACCCGGGTGGCAGTTCTACTCCGCCCTGTGCCGCCCGGTGTGGCGGGATGGATGTGAGGGCTTTGGTGGGTTGATTGTCTGGCTGGAAGAGCAGCCGGGCTTAGTGCCAGCAGGGGAGGCTCCGCAGACAGGACATCCCACAGGCATGCTGCGGAGCTGCTCTTTGTTGTCTTCACTCATTATCTATGGAGAAGGGGTTGTCTTAGAAGAGAACAACTGTTTGGGGAAGAAAAGTTAAAAGGGGGGCACGTGCTTGATTAAGGAATGAGAAGTAAAATTCCGAGGAGCCCTGGTGGCAAGGGGGTTAGGCATTGGGCCACTACCCAACCGAAAGTTTATGAGTTTGAAACCACCAGCCATTCCACGGGAGAAATAAGGGGGGTTTCTACTCCTGCAAAGATTTACCGTCTTGGAAAGTCATGGGGCGGTGGTGGCCTGGCATGCAGGGCTGCTGGGAGTGGGCTTCACCGCAATGAGTTTGCTTTTTCCGCTCCTTTGTCTGGTGGTGTGGCGGAGGTAGGGTGTGCCGCTCCCCGTGAGGTCTGACAGCGGGAGGGAATCACCAGCTATTTGACAGGCGCAAGATAAAGATGGGCAGTCCTGGAAAGCTGCAGGTGCAGTTCTCTTCTGTCCTGGAGGGTCCCTAGGAATGGAAGTTGATTTCGAGGGCAATGTATTTGTTTTTGCCTTGACCTTACGTACAATGGCTGGGGTTCTGTGGGGAAATCTGTGAGTTTTCATGGTTCCAGTCAAAGACCTTCCTATGTAGCTGCCATCTGTCAGTGGTGGTTTGCATATTGTTAAAATACTAGCCAGTTTTCAGCAAGACTAGCAAGAAAGGCCTGACAATCTACTTCTAAAAATCCCATGGATTATAAAGACCCCATCCCACTGTGTATGGGTTGGAAATGACTTGGGAGTAGGGGGAACCAATGGAGGCCAACTGAACAGCAACTAACAAGGTTAAGTAAACCAACCAACAAACAAAACCAAGTATTATAGAGATGCCTGGAGAGCATCTATCTGGAAAACACAAAGCTAAGAATGGTAAGGCCATGGGCAGGTATGAGGTGACAAAGTGTGGGAACAGGGTGAAAGAGTACACCTCTTAGCACACCAATTTTATTCCATTTCTAGCCACTAAGGCCCAAGAGTCCAAAAAGGGAGCCCTCTGACGGTGATTTTATAACCAATCACTGCTTATCGCCCGACTTCTTAAAGGCTGGAGCCGTACTCTTCTGGGTTTTGGCGACCACAGAGGTTGGCAGAGGTATGCAAAGCTGGTAAGTGAGCAGCAACAATCAACAAGAGGCACCTGCCCTGTAGCACAGAGAAGGGACACATGGCACAGGCAGGAGGCAGGCAGGGTGGCCATTATCCCTTCCAGTTATGGGCACTGTGCCATGGAACTAGAAGTTCCTGTTAATGATTTTTAAAGTCATGCAAGTAATTTCATGTGCCTTTGGGTCAATTACTCCCAAACACTGCTGAGCTGTTCTTAGAAACTTAGCAGCTGAGGTCCAAAGGGGGAAGAGCATACAAACTGGAAGACTGAAGTCTGACTTCCAGCTTATTCCCTCAACGTCCCCACTTGTCCCAGAGAGGGCGCACAGGCATGATGCATGCAAAAGCCTTCTGGGAATCAAGGAGATACTCACGTAGGAAGCATTAGGACAGTATTACTGGACATTAATTACTGTTTGAAACCCTTGCCAAAGGTGCGTATTGGTTCATTAATCACTTCAGAGGTAAAAGTTTAAAACATAAATACATGCTTGGTATCTTTTCAAACCTTCAAACCATAAGGAAGTTGCTATTTTTAATTTGGATTGACCTGCCGGTTTTTTGGTTGTTTTTTTTTTTTTTTTTGAGGAAAAAAATATTAGATCAAACTGCAATGTGGATAGTTTTGTGTTGTACATAGAGGTTCAGGAAGGATTTTAATGACCAAAAAGAAAATGAATAAAACCCTAAATTTGAGCATTTGGGGGTTATGCATTGAGATCCGACCTGCACAGTCAGCAGTTCAAAGCCTCCGGAAGCTGGCCGGGAGAAAGCTGAGGCTTTCGACTCCCATAAAGAGTGAGAGCAGCAGTTCACATGCTAGTCTAGAGGGCTGCTAGCCATTGCAATGGACTCCATGGCCATGAGCCTGGCTTTCAGAGAAAGAACAGTCAACTTACATCTCCAGTGATATAAACAGTATGTGTTAGTTACAGTATGACTTTTGGAAGCAAACTCCCAACAATCGTGTAAGGAAAACATTCAGTCTTTAAAAGGCCAAACTCATTTTTTGTAACATTTTTCTTAAGTGAAATCCAGGCTTACACGGGCATGGCAGGAGGTCTTATGATCCACTCAATACATTTTAATACACAATCTCTACAGTATTGTTTTTATTTATTATTTAGAGCACAAGAGGACAACACAACTGCTTCAGCGCAGACACTGGGGAAAAGACTTGAAGACAAATGTAAACAGGATCATCTCCCTGCCCCTAACCCATCCCCAGAGGATGCCATCTTTCTGCCAAATCAAATGGAGTACCAGGGTGGTAAAGGGAGAGGCTCTACCTGGTAGGGCCGGACATAATTTGATGACAATCACGTGACCCCAAAATTATCTGGTCTGATTATCCACTTAAATCCAGGACCGAGGTAGGCTTAAAATACAAGGAAGAGGTACCTTCCACTCTGGGGTTAATATGAGAAGAAAAGCTCTCTTAGTAGAATAATGGCATACAATGGTGATCTGAGCTAAGTCCTCTTCACCCAAAGTAGAAAACAAGCTAATACCCTAATAATAAGATGAAACAAAATATGTAACTGCTCCACAATCAGAGATGAAGTTGAAATTAATTACTTGTATCCCATGACTAGACATTTTTGGTAAAGTTTCTACAGCTGGATCTTGCGTCAAACACGATACCTGTCAACAGATAACTGGTATTCAATTTCCAGCTGCTATCTTTATCAATTTTCTTGTTTTTCCTACATCAGTGATCCAGTACTAATGGCTAAAAACCATAAGGGCTCCTTTTCTCTGGCATGCGGCCTAGGACAGGAGTGCCCTGCCCTTCAAGTCAGCCGGGTTCATCCTGGCACTTAGCAGTCTCCAGTAAATGCTGGTGATGGAGAGACATGCCTCCTCCTTCGGGAAAGGTGTGAGGGCCTCAGGGTTTGTCTATGAGCTATACTTTGGTGGACAGAATCAGTCTCTTAGCTCGATCGCTCACTCTATTCAAAGGACATGTGAAGTAGAAGGGGCAGAGAGTTTACATTGCTGGAACAAAACAAAACAAACCTGTGTATTAATATGCCCTTCCTTGATGAAAAGAAAGCTACATCCCTGGGAAACAGTTTCACTTTCCACGTTGTGCAGAATTCCAGCTCAAAATTCAGAAACTGTCTATTGGATCCACCAGGAGAAATACAACAGGAACAAAGTCCTCAGTGAGGGCTAAAGCCCAAAGCAAACTAAACTGGGTGGAGATTTGCCTTGTCACGAATTCAAGTGTCCTCGGGTGCCACGTTTCTGCCACTTTCCTCCACTGGCTCATTCTCGGTCTCCCCGCTCCTCCGGACACTGCCACCTCTTTGCTATTCTCCCCCGGAACCCGAGACATCGCTGGTCTTGAAACATAAGACCCAATTTTTGAGAAGAATTGAACTGAGTTAAGAAAAGGAAAATTGCTTCTTGAGAGAATGTCTGTGTCCTTTGACATCTCAGCTGGGTATAAGCTCCAAGTCCCTGTTTTCTTTCTGAATATCAAGGAAGGAAGCCCACAGAACACGTCATTTCAGGCTGTGGCAGGGAAAGAAAAACTTGTCTGGGAGGAACCAAAGGGCCCTCTGTAAGAGAGGAGGATGTAAGTTTTACAGTAAAGTTTAAAAGGGTCAGAGGGGGAGAAAAAAAAGGAGCAGGTATGTGATGTAGTCTTGAGAGATTTCATGGGTTCCCAGATGCACAGAGTGGCTAATGCAGCCTGCCGCACACTGTATCCGAGACAGGGACTAAATGAGAGCGCGCAGGACAAAGGAAGAACGCATGTCCAGTCGGGATAATTTGAAGATTCAGATGGCAGATCTTCAGAGCCAGAGCTCGTGAAGGTGGGTGAATATGGCAATCAGATCTTTCACAAGGCGATAAAAAAGAGGGCTTGTCTTTGACTTCATTATCAATAGGTAAAGGAAGAGCTATGTGTGCACGGTGTGTACATATATGTTTACTGGGCTCGCCTTCTGGTGACCAAAGGCACATATTTAATTAAATGGCAACCCCGCCTTCAGTTTTCTATTACCTGCCTTCCTTCATACCAATTTCCTTCCTCTTCTCCGACACTCCTTCCTTCACTGTTCTTCTTTGAAGACATGGGATGGGGATTTGTCAAAGTCAATGAGCACTTTATTACAGTGAGAACGCTCCGTAATGAACAATTCAGCAATTTAATGAGATTCTGTAGATCTGTCTCCAGCCTGTCCATCAAGCTTCACTTCTATAAAGCACCCTGACACTAATCCTCTGGCACACCCAATCTTCACCCTGGGCTGAATATTAGATTCTTCCATGGTATATTGCATTACTAGTATAACCTTAGCAAAAATTATGAACTTAACTATACTGGAGGCAATGTAGCTGGTCTGATTTCATTTTTTTCTCTACTGGGTAGAGTATGAAGGAATTACTTATTTACTAAGATAGAGCAAAAACGCTTTTTGAGTGCCCGCTGAGTGCCTAAATCGATAATATTAATGTGAGTCTGTTAATTCTGTCAGGGCCGGTATAAAAAAATAGAGAGCCTACAGCAGAAGTCAGTTTTTGAAATCCTATATTACAATATTAGTAGCCTTTAGAGAGGCAATTAGGATGCTTCTAAAGTGGGCAGTATGGAATTTTTTTGACATCCAGAAATCTGCACGTAACCATGTCGATCACTGGCAATGCCTTCAACTGAGCCACAGAGAGGGAGAGAAGCCACAAGCACTGTTGGCTTCAGATCTCAATTCAGTTAAACATAATTAAATGCAGAATTCATTCCAAGCCTTTCTCCCTTTGGGAAGCAGAAAAAAAAATTGGCTGCTTTTCCCATTGAACTCACCAAATCAGATCAATCTAATGATTTGTGTTTATAGAGGAGAGGAGTGGACAATTGAAATGCCAAACATTCATATTTACCAACACCTTTAACCTCTGCCTAAACAAACATTAAAATTTTTTAAAGAAGTATAGGAAGAAGTACAATTTTATAGCTCAATTTCCCAGAATGTACCCCCTGCCACCCCTTCACCTCCCCCACCTTTACCGCCTTTACTTTGGTGGTCAAAGCAGTATGGATTAGTGGAGATGAGGGCAGGCGTCCCCCAACCTACATTGCAGGCCTGCCTCTCTGTCTGTCCCTGAGTAGTGAGGGACCAAAAAGCCTCACTCTGATCTCCTGGACGATGGGGGCGATGCTAGCCACCCTTCCAGCCTGGGGTGAATTGCCACAGTAAGTTTGTAAAGCGCCGGGCTCCTGGAAGACCCTCACAGTATACTGCAGCTTTTATGATCATCCCTGGTGGAAACGATCCTGGAGAAGAACATTGTTGATTACAGTACAACAGGGAAAGGCATCCAGACATAGTGAACCATCAGGGGAGTCAGAAACTGGATCTTTTGGCTGGAATTCAAGTACTCCTCAATGTGATTTTGATAAGAAAGCAGGGCATTCACTGCCCCATTGGCTAACGGGGAATTGGGTGAAGGGACACATTGGACAGTGTATGATGATGGAATAGTGACAGTTTGTAAATGGTTAAGGGTTCAAGGGAAAGGGGAAGAGGGGAAGGAGGGAAACTATGGGGATCTGGTACTGGGGGACCTAGGTAGAAGGAGGATGTTTCCAGAATGATGATAGCAACAAATGTGCAAAGCATATAATTGACGTATGTATTGATTGTGATAGAGGAGTTGTATGAGCCCCCAATAAAAATATTTATTAAAAAAATAAAATATATTCATCTAGAAAAAAAAAGAAAGCTTGCTATTTCCCTTTTGATTGGTATATAAACGTTGAGGTTTTTTTTTTCCCCTACCTGATCATAACATCTTGAGGGCATAGGTTCCTAGAAGTAACCAAATGGCTGGTTAGTGTTTGAGAGAGGCTTCGGCCAACGGCATTCAGGAATGGGAAGGCAGCCTTGGACTCTTTCCCAAAGACACCATGTGGATTGTTCAACCAGTCACGGGGGAGGGAAGGGGGGAACACTTCCAACTGCAAAGCACAAAACATCCCCCTGTCCTTTGATAAAAAGATATGCAAAAAAGAATTCTGTGTCTGGCAAACCGCAGGGCGTGGGCAAAAAGCAAAGAATGCAAAATGGAGTCAGGAAGGTGTCTGCCCTCAACCGAAGGGATGAGAACGAGCCTCATTCCACTCGCGGCCCAGGCGGCTCTCGACTGACTGCCGGACAGAAGTGTTCTGAGTTGTCTCTAGGAAAGCCCAGCAGTCAGCCACATTCTGTGGGCCTTCTGCATAATGATGGCTTCAGAGACCATTCTTTCCATAATCCCGGGGGAAGATATCATCTTCAGATATAATCGTGCTGTGTTCCCGGAGGTCACCGACTCTAGGAGACAGGAGGGTCTGCGCGGCCTCACCTGTGATGTCCAGAGTGAAGTGGGGTCTGGGAAGGCCATTCTCACCATTAGAACTTGTGTTTTCAATCCTTGACTTATCAAGGGAAAATAACAGCTGAAATTGTAAACCTGGCAGCACAAGGACCAAACCAGGGAAAACAGCTGGCGCTGCTCTAATCCTTTACCTTTTTGTCAGTGCACGGCTTCTTCTCCAGGCCCATGGGAGGTGGGTAGAGCGGCCTTACCTGCCAGATCTGCTCTTCACTGAGCGAGGTGAGGCGGTCGCTCTTGAGGACCTCCTGCAGCAGACAATAGGGCAGCGTGAGGACATCTTCGGGGCGACTCTTGAGCAGGTCAGAGAGATGCTTCACTAAGAAATCGATCACTGCCTTCTCCAACAAAGTGAGGTTAAAGAGGTCGGCGAGTCTGTACAGATCCAAGTAATTAAAGCTATTTAATTCCTGGAGGGTCAAGAAAGAGAAAACAAACAAACAAACAAACATCTCTTAGACATCGGTGCAAGGAAGAACAGACAAGAAATTCAGATGGACAGCCTTAAGCTTGCAGGACAGGGGTGGGAAAAAGGACCATTCCCCCACAGTTAATGTAAAATAACCAACGTTCCGCAGCAAAGCAGTTAAGGTTCTAGATTTCACCACCTTCCCTCACTTTGTCTTATGAAAACCACATACACTTAAAAGACAGTCTCGTCAAGCCTGGGCAGGCGGCTTGGGTGTCTCTGGCTGAAACTTGTGACCGTAAAGCAATATCTTACCAGCCAATGGCAATGACTTTGCTCTCCTTTCTGATCTCAAAGCTTTTGGGGAACAAGAAAATAACCAGAATATTTCCAAGACATCAAATTAAGTGTTGAAAAAAATACAATCCATGCTGGTTTAATACAATTAGCACACAATTTTAAACATCAAACCTCCCCTATAGTCATAGAAGCACTCCCAAGGGGTTCAAAAGCTGTCGGTCTTTAGACGGACTTCTCTTTGTACCATGGAGTAGCTGCCCTTTGCATTGTCAATGCTTAACCCACCCAGGATCCTGTCTTAAATATGCAATCTTAGGAAAGGAGGGCACCTTACAGAAAACAGAGTCTTGTCCCCAACAATTCTATAGTGAATTAGTCTATTAGTCTTAATATGACTGATCTGTAATCAGTTGTTATAATAAAAAATTCAAACAACAGATCAGAACCTTTCTCTCCTTTTCAAAGATGGTCTCCATAGCAATGCTTGGTGATTTGGAGATTCTAGTTGTTGATCCAAGTCCCAAGGAGTCTCGGTGGCATCTGTACAGTCTAATTCTGCTGGTCCAGATCAAGCACTTGCCCACTGACCTCCAGGTCAGTGATTGGAACCCACCAGTTGCTTCTCCGGGGAAAGACGAGGCCATTTGTTTCCATAAAGATCCCAACCTTTGAAACCAACCCTATGGGACTCCATGCAGTGGATTCACTGAGTCAGAGGGAGACTATATGGCAATACGTAGTGAGTCAGGAAGCCCCCAGTTCTGTAAGTGTGGGCCATACTGCCCCAGGCCAGTGATGGTTCTGGAGGAGCTTTGGCCCTGTAGCCCTGGGAAGGCTGGAAGGGCAACTGGTTCTCTGGATGGAAAACTTCCCTACTGTAAGTGAGAGGACCCTTAGCTGTGACCTCGTTTGTCCTAATTTATAAATTTATAATTATTAATATGATAGGATCATTTTCTAATAATCTAGCACATATAGGGTGATACCTAATAGCTACGGTATTTACTTTAATGATCTATTGAAACAATTTTCAATACACATGTCCCTTTTTCTAGCTTAAGTATTTTGAGCTCCTTCTAAACATAGCTTAATGTAATTGCTTCATTAATATTTCGGGGTTGGATAAATGTTCTAAATCTGTGCAGCAGCATTACATGGCCCAGGCTGGCCACATGTGGCTTTTCTCAACCGAGGTGTGTGAAAGCATAAAATATACACAGAGTTCAAAGAATTTTAAATGGGGGAAAAAGGTGAAAGAGCTCATCAATAGTTTTTATGTTGATTCTATGGTGACATAGCACCATCCTGGATACATTAAAGAAATGACTACAGTTAACTTCACCAGTTTCTTTTTACTTAGACACGTGATTAGTGGAAAACTTTAAAGCACACATGTGGTTTCCATTACAATTCTACTAAGTGGTGGTGCTCGAAAATAAAATTTAAAATGATAAAAACAGCTCTCAGGGCAACAGCTGCATCATCATCATCATGGCTACCTGATTACATTTTCTACTTTATACTCCATTTCTTTCGGTGAGAGATGACACTTTAATTATATTCCTAACAGGAGTTAAGCTAGGTGATTTCAGGAATCAGTCATGAGATTCTGGCTCTTAACAGATTGAAGGAAAATACTCGCTTATCTTTGAAGTGAGCTTTACCACAAATGACCACTGAAATCCATTCTAATTCAACTATCAAAGAAGCCACTCACAGTCACTCAATCAAAACACCCTGGCTTCCAATTCAGGAGAGTTTATCCAAGGAATCTCGAAGATTTTGACTCTAACAGCTAATTATTTTTTTAGACAAATTTATTTAAATGTTCTTCAAATTTGACTTTGTAGCATTGGTGTATTCTATTCTCAGCATCAAAGAAGGTCTTAGTCTTGAAGGTGGGGCTCTCCTCCAGCATATGAGAGGCATCTCCTTTGGTGGAGTAAGTTATTTCTGGCAGATGGATCTCTGAATTTAATTGCTTGAGGACCCTGACTGCCATACTAAATTCCTCTGCAGTATCTTGGAGGCCTGAGGGTACTGTCAGTCACCTTCCAATACTCTAGCCTCATGCCCACAGGGGTGCACCGCAGTGCCCAGGAGCTCTCACAGAGAGGCGAGCATTCATTCTTTTGGCTGAAGTTAATGACCTTCCCCATCATCTCTTCCTATAGTTGCAATCTGTGTGTACTCCATCCATGGAGGGCCACACGTGAACTTGCTGTTTATGTTGTTTTGCAAGGAAGAAGTCCTTTGTTCTCCTAATTCTCTCATGTGATCTCCAATTTTATTTCTATCGTTATAGCTATATTTTCTAACTACCTATTCTTCTTGGTTTCCAATCTTCATATTCCAACTGCCAGTAGTTAGCAGTGCATCTTGATTATCTGATAAGTTTCATGCTAAAGAAGTTGACTTCAATTTCTTCATCACTGGATTTAGCTGGTTGGTGTGGAAACAACTATCTGATTAATAGTTATTTTAACTGACCAAAATGTTCTCTTTAATGATGAGCGTGACACCACTCTTCTTGAAATTATCATATCTGGCAGAGTAAACCAAGATTATCTGATTCACTATGGCCAATATCAGACTGTCTCCAATCGCTGACACCTAGCATTTCAACCTCTATGCCTTCCGTTTCATTTTTGATGATCTGCAACTTCCCTAGATTCCTATTTCACACATTCCATTCATGGATGCTTGCAGCTTTCTCTTGTCATGTTGAGTCACGCCCATCAGCAAGTGAAGGTTCAGAAAGCTTTGCTCCGCCCACATCACTAAGGTAAGCTCTACTCTGAGCAGACAGCTCCCTCGGTCATATTTTGAGGACCTTCCAAGCTGAGAAAGGAACACTGGGGGCGCTTTGGTTACACAGGGGCTGCTAACTATAAGATCAGCAGTTCAAAATCACTAGCTGCTCTCAGGAGAAAGATGGGACTTTCTCTTCCTGTCTAGAGTGAAAGTCTCAAACTCACAGGGGCAGGTCTATCCTGCAGGATTGCACTGAGCTGCCTTTGACTCGGTGGCAGTGAGTTTGTTTTTACCCCCTCCAAACTGAGAGGTCTGTCCTCCCTCACTTTACCACATAATGTTCTGGGCTATTCAGTAGAGGCTAATTTCTCCGAAGTGGACCACTTATCTCTTGCTAATAGTCTATTCTGAGCCTGAAAGCTCGGCAGAAACTTGTTCACCATATGTGAGCCTGCTGGTATTTGAAATACTGCGTGCACAGCTTCCAGCATTACAGCAACATACCAGTCGCCACAGGATGGCAGACCGACAGTTCTAGACTAGGCAAAATTGTGCAAGAAATATCAGGGCATCATTTTCCTGATAAGAACAATGGCCAGATTAATATAGAGGGCATAAGGAACTTTCTGGGGTGAAAGATCAGAGAAGAATATATGCTAGATGTTGAAAAATTAACAAAAAACTCCATCTCTTTCTATTGGAACCCTATAACTTACTACCAGTCCAACTCAGAACTATACAGAGCCAGAGAATTAATTGTCTGAGTGGTGTATCCATTAAAAGTTGTGCTTCTTTTATGATGTCTGATGGTTTCTTTTGAAGGTATTTTTTTAATGCTTTCTTTCATAGTCTTACATACTTTTGTTTCCTAAGGTTATCATTTTATATAATCCCCAGACACAAGCTAACAAAGCATTTCAAATTTATTAGTGGAGAGTGAGAGGGCTAAAAGGCTAAGAGTCAACAGCTGACTGAAGAACCAAGGGGACTTAAATGGAAACTTAGGGGGAGGCATCAAGTAAAGATTGGTTCTCCATCCTTGTCTTTCATGTTATCCCTCTTCTGTCATAATGTCCTCAAACCCGGTTTTTGTTGTTGTTATTGTTGTTGTTGTTGTTGGCATCACTGCCCTCTGGTGGGAGTGGGATGCCCACAAACCCGGGGTTTTATAGATATGTCACAAGTTCCCATTCCCTAACCATGCCTGATTAGCACCTTAACATTTACACTTTAGAAAGTGAAAGTCGAGGGAAAAAAAGCTGGTTTCCATTGAGGTCCTCTAAGAACAGTGCACTCACTGTGAGTGGTCAGTGAAATTACCAGGTCTCAGCTGTGTGGCTAAAAATCCAGGTAGGAAATTTGCCATCAATCATACTGCTTTTAAGGGTTTCCATTAGTGTGGTGTGGGGAGAGAGAGATAAAGGTAAACGTGTATTGGAATGGCCACCTGTAATGGAAACGGCAAATAAAAAATAGAAACTTTGCTCTGGAACTGGTGCTGTGAGGTTTCTGCTTATGAAAATAATAAATGGTCATTTCATAGAAATTAGGTAACACAAAGTATGGAAAAGAAAATAACAATCACTCAGTTCTACCATGCTGAGATCATTAGTATGAATGTTTTCGTGAATATCCTTTTAGACTTGTTGAAAAGAAATATTCTACATGCTATGAGGAGAAAGATTAATTGCAACAGGAATACAAGGGCAAGTCATTGGCAGCCATAGGCACTAAATGCAAGTTTTCTTTGGAGAAGAGCTGGCCTGGAGAGTCAGGTGGACTTAGTTAACATAGAACTCTGACATTCAACACAAACTCCCATTGTTCTTCATTTAAAAATGTGAGAGATCAGCCATCTCAGAGAGAGGTCTTGGAGATAATATGCATACTTCATTATTAGCCATGCTGTTATTAGATGTTGACAAGTCGACTCCAACTCATGTTGTTGTTGTTGTCATTGTTGTAGAGTGTCATCAGATTAGTTCTCACCCATAGTTACCCATGAACAACAGAAGCAAACACTGCCCTGTCCTGCACCATGTGTACAATGTTTCCTACACCTAACCCCACTGTTGCAGTCACTGTGCCTGTTTATCTCACTAAGGGCTTTCCTCTGGCTCACTGTCCCTCTACTTGACCAACTATGATATGCTTCTTTAGGGACTGGTCTCTTGTGACAACATGTCCAAAGTATGTAAAGCTGAAGTCTCCCTATCTCTACCTCTTTGGAGCACTCTGGCTGTACTTCTTCGAAGACATATTTGTTTGTCCTTTTAGCAGTTCACAGTACATTTCATATTCTTTGCCAACACAATTCAAATGCGTCGATTCTTCTTCAGTCTTCCTTATTCAATGTTCAACTTTCATATGCAGATGAGGTGACTGAAATTTTTTTTGAGGTGATTGAAATTTCCATGGCTTGGGTCAAGTGCATCGTAGTCATCAAAATTCAACTCCCTGCTTTCAACACTCTAAACAAATCTTGTGCAGCCTATTTTCCCAATGAAACCCTTTGTTTGATCTCTTTCTTGGATTCTTCCATGAGCACTGATGGTGGATCTAAGCAAGAAAAAACCTGGACAACTTTTGACTCATATCCATCCAAGATAGACGAGAATGGCCACATTGCCTGGTGTTGCATCAACCTCACAATTACTATGCTTGAGCCCATGATTGAAACCACTGTGTTAATTCATCTCCTCTGGGATGAATTGCTCTTCCTCTTTTGTGTCAAGCCTGCACCTTACCATGCACGAATGATATCCTTGTTCAGGGGCTAGTCTCTCCAGATAACATGCCCAAAGTACTTGAGAGGAAGTCTGGCCATCCTCATGTCTCAGGAGCATTAGGGCTGGAAATTTACCAAGACAGATTTGTTTGGTCTTCTGGAAGTCCCTGGCACTTTCAATATCCTTTGCCAACACCATCATTCAAATGCATCAGTTCTTCAATGATCTTCCTTTAGTCACTCTGCAGCTCTCGTATGCATATGAGGCAACTGAACACACCCCAACTTAGATCAAACACGTCTTATTGGTTTTTTTGGGGGGAGGGGCATCACTGCCCTCTGGTGGTTGTGGGAGCTACCCAGTGCCGCTCCTGAGAGCCGCTGCTGGATTTGAACCGCCAAGCCCATGGGCCGCAGTTCCACACTCAACCACTTACACCACCCCCTGGCGTAGACAGCCCCAGACACGTCTTATTTCTCAAAATGACATCTTTGCTCCTTAACACTTTAAAGAGGTCTTGTGTGGCATATTTGTCCGGTGGAATATGTCATTTGATTTATTTGATTGCTTCCCTGAGAACGTGGATTCAAATAAAATGAAATCCTCAACAACTTCACTCTTCTGTTTTTCATGATGCCATCAGTCCAATAATGTAGATGTTGTTTACATCGAATCATCATCCATACGGGACACGACAGCCATTGCTTTTCATCAGTTAAGTGCTTCAAATTCTCTTGACTTTCATCAAGCAAGGTTGTGTCATCTGTAACCGCAGGTTAGTAAGCAGTCTCCCGCAGTCGTAATGACACAGTCTTCTTCAGATAATCCATCTCCTTGCATTATTTACTCAACCTGTAGATTTTATAAGTGAAAGGATACAACATGGAGACATGCGTTTCTTGTTTTTAAACCATGTAGTGAGGATGACGTCAGACTGGCAAGTTGTGGGAAACTAACACTGAGGGAAATATGACCAGGACTATATTCCCTAAAATGCAACAGAGGGAATCTGGAAAACTAAATTAGAGATAAAGAACGTCCAAGAACATTTTATCTCACCTTAAATGTCATTCCCACAGATTCTCCCCTAACAGGTACACTGCCTTAAAGTGAGCACAAGGTCAATTCTGTCTCCCTTTAGAAAGAGACATTCTTTGATTATCTCCTTCCACGCAGGCACTCTCCCTTCTCATTGCCTTTTCCAAAGCAGATATTAGGTTTCCTCACCTGTGAGCTCAGGAACTTTACTGTGATTACCACCCACGTTGTGACATATGTGACTCTTGAACATGCATGTTAATGGCTATCCATAAAAGTCCCATTAACAATAAAGACTCCCTCCCTCTCCTTCCTCCTCCCACTCCTCCGCATGGACCTGGCTGCTGACATCATGGCCATCCCAGAGGTGAACATGCATCCATGAAATGTGTCTGACTCCTTTATTTTGCTCTCTCTCTCTCTCTCTCTCTCTCTCTCTCTCTCTTGCTCTCGCTCTCTCTTTGATCACTCTTATTCCCTATTACTTCCCCCCCCTCTTTTTGTGCATCATTCATGGAAGTACTGGAATACCAGGTGGATGTGTGGAGTGGTTGGAGCAAGGTCCTATTCCATCTACCTGCTCCCAAAATCCACACATCCACCTGGTATTGCTCCCAAAATCCAAAAATCCACACATCCACCTGGTATTGCTCCCAAAATCCAAAAATCCACACATCCACCTGTCTTCGGATGAAGGACATATCAGATATTAAATTGATAAGAACAGATACTACACTTGATCTTAGCCAAAAGGCCGAGAAGCAATTTCTCTATGACTTCACTGTAATCTTTACATATAACAGCCGTACAATTGTGCCTAGGGACCCATGATTATTTGTCAGGGGCCCTAACAGACTCGATGGCACCCGCCAGCCACAGTGTACCTGTGTTCTGCTTCTGCAGCCTTTTGGTCTGTGCACAATTTTGCATGAGTAAAATTAAGGGTTATGTAATCCCCGTTTTTGAAATGTTTTCCACAGTTTGTTATGAGTCACACCATCACATGCCTTTGCATAGTCGGTAAAATGCAAGTAAACATCTTTCTCGTCTTGCCTACTTCTAGCCAGGATTCATACGACGTCCTCATTCCACATCCTCTTCTATCTCTGGCTTAATTTCTGGCAGCTCCCTGCTGCAACTATTGAACTATCTTCAGGAAAAAAAAATGTTACTTGTGATATTATTGATATTCTTCAGTAATTCTGCAGTTCTAGGTCACCTTTCTTTAGCACAGGCACAAATAGGAACTTCTTCTGCCAGTAAGCCAAGCCGTCTTGCAATAGCTACTTAATGCTCAAGGGCAACTTTCAGAGTGTCTTCTCACACCCTCTTTGACCTTTTTTGTTTTTACCGATCTTGTGCTTTTGTTCGTGTATGACGTTCTTCACGTGAACCTGCAATCACCCTGGTCCTGGATCATCAATGATAAATGTGTTAAATCTGTTCTTGAGAAGGTTTCTAAATTCAGGTGGGATACAATCATGGCAGTATTTTGATTCTCATGGACTTTGAAAATTTTCCTCAACTTAAACCTGATCATACTGAGATTCCCCATTGCCTTTTCCATTAGATGTAGTCAATTTAATTCCTATGTATTCCTTCTGATGAAGTCTACATTTACAGTGTCTGTTTATGCTATTGAAAAAGGGTATTGGCAATGAAAAAGTCATTGATCTTCTAAAAGCTTATTATGTAATCTCCATCTTTGCTTTTACTATCAAGGACATATTTTCCAATCATAATTGCTGAACATATAGAAAGTCGAAACTAGATTTGGGGCAAATATTTTAAATTGTATTAAGCATTGGTGTTTTATATCTATAAACCATAATCCATCACTGATATAAGGCAGTTAATGTAGAGACTCAAGTCTTAAATAACACGAACCTTTAAATCAGAAAAAAAGGATGACCAATCAAGTAAAAGACATAGATTTGAGTTATAATTTGTTTACATGTTAATGTATCCTCCTTATAAGGCCAAGCCTCTTTTCCAAATTCCAGATTCTTATCCCAAATGCTAAGAAAACGTCTTCTCTTGAATGTTCCAGAGTCCAAATGAGTCCCACCACCTACCATATCCAAACTGAATGTGCTTTATGAAAACCTCTATCTCTTCTTCTCTCTCCTCTCTGAAAGAATGACCATTCATCCACACCAGCAACCCTCCCACCTAAAAGTATTTTTTTCCCAGTGATCAATCAAGCTCTGGCCTGACTACTCATCCTCTTTAACAGTTCTTGTTCTGTCCCTTCAAGTTTTCTGTCTGGATTTCCTGCAAGATGTCCTCAGTCATTTTTCCTACCATCAGTGATGAAGCTATGGTGGCACCGTGGTGAAGCACTTAGCTGCTCACCAAAACATCAACCGTTTGAAATTACCACCTGATCCACGGGTGAAAGATGTGGCAGTGTGTTTCTGTACAAATTAGAGCCCAGAAACCCTTGTGTGTGGAGATGGGGGGGTGGTGGGGGGAGGCAGTTATACTCTGGTGATATATCATTATGAGTGGGAATAACAATGATAATGAATTAGTCGAAATTTCAGCATTAAACTTCCATTTTTCTCTATAAAAATATGAGCATACTAATAACCATATATTAAAACTAATTAGTAAATTCCTGTTTGCTTGCAGGAATAAATCCAAACTCAGTAATATTGCATATATCTGGTCACCATCACCCTTCTCATCCAGTAGTGCAGCCATCCTGGCCAGTTTTTCCTGGCTTTGAGAATGTCATGAGAACTGTCTCTACATTTACATCATGTGCAAGGGCAGCCACTCCAGAGCCTGGAACATATACTAGCAAGCAAAAACAAAACAACTACTACCTAGTCCTCCTGAAGTATACAGTCTTCCAGGAGCTAGAGTCATTAATAAAAATTCTCACAACTAAATGGCAACACATCACTGGGTCTACAAAGGGCAAAACACTAGGTTATGAATGCTCATCAGAGGTTATTTAACAAAGGGTAAACATTTAGTAAAGGTTTCCCAGGGAGGCCCCAACATTGCTGAAAGATGAAGAATTAGTGGGTGTTTACTAGCAAAAGGGTGATGTAGAGATACAGATGGGATTGTATGCAGCAGGAAACAAGAAAGCGAGACATGCAAATTTCTGTTATAAACACAGTTGATTGTTGTAAACAAAGTCAGTAAGTTGTGTACTTGTAAATAGTTGACTTGGAAAATATAATATGATCTGTATATTTTTGAAAAGAAAAAGAGTAGCTGCTGAGGAAATCTCATGAAATTTGTTTTCTTGGTTTGGAGGGTTAGGGCCAGGGTTTCATGGGACATCCAGGTCAACCGGCCTAATCCTGTGTTTAATGATTCAGATCTACTTCCTAGTTCATTGTATAGTGCCTGAGGACTTAGAAATTGACATGTGGCCATGTAAGGCACAGCAACCGGTACGTATTTGCCTCGAACCACAAAGGAAAGAGGAGAATCAGAAACAGGAGGAGACTCTGAACTATGTAGCGAATTGCCTCCATGAACAACGGACCCTGTTGACATCAGACCAGAAGAACTGGATGGTATCTACCTTGCTTTACTAGACATTTTGATCAAACACTCTGCAGAAGAATTCTGATCGAAAGGAGGGGGGTGTAGAATGGAACTTCACATTCTCATGGGCTCCTGACTTTGCAGAGTCACAGGGACTAGATGCAACCTTGAAACTATTGCCCTGTAATTCAAATAAAAATTCCTTTGAAATCTTAAAAAGGACCAAATAGTTTAGCTTCACAAGTTAAAAAAAAAAAAGGCTTGAGTTCTTTTAATAACTATCGATATGTGGTGGTTACATTTTGTGTCAGCATGGCTGGGCCAGGATACTTTGGTAGCTAAAGCCCAAGGGACACCCAATATTGTAACCCAGCATAATATAAGGCCTAATCATCACACATGCTGTGAAAGAACACAATGTCATCAATTCTGTGATAGGATGTTCTCTGAGCAGTCAAAGAGTTGTAAGAAGATGAAGGTACAGTACAATCCTCTTACTCAGATCTCAGCCCTGATGCAATTAAAAGGTTGTTTCCGCCCAGCTGTGGTCTACAACCTATATAAGTAGCTGCTGTGGAAAAGTTTGCTGAATCTGGATCTGCCTCATTGGCTTCTAAGTTTTTAGACATGAGCCAATAACCTGCCATGCTTTCTGCTGATCTTGAGAACCATCAACAGCCTGTCATTGGATCTGCTGACCTATCCACTTGTGCTGTCACAAGCCTGTGGTGCAGCCTTCCAGCAGATCTTGGTCCATCACTCTCTGAATCCACCCATGTCAGGAGAAGTCTTTGGCTGAAGAATTGAGCCAAGAATTTGGAAACTGCCATGACTTGGACTGACCTGCTGCTACAACAGTGTGAATCATTTTCTTGATACACTTATTATGTAGGCCCGGGTAGACTAGAGGAACAAATTTCATAGACACACATATAGATATAAGGAAAGGGTTTATATACAAAAGGAATGGAACACTGAGAAAGCATCCCAATCGAGTCACACGTCCAATATTAACCCATATGCCTGACATCAGTCTATAATGTCTCTTTCCAGCTCACGAAGTCACAGGTCAGTGGGTACAGAATCGCAGCGCTGGCAGGGGTCTCCCCATGGCTCCTCGCTTTCAGGGCTCAGGGTTCATCAACAGCATCCAGTGGTGGCAGAAGTAACTCTTCGCTGGCAGGGATCCCCATGTGGCCACCCCAGCTTCAGAGGTCTGGCTCCATCAGGGCACAGCCGTGTGACTTCTCTGGCTCCTCAGACACTGCCATCTTGTCTTGTCTGTAATTCATCGTCTCTGAGACTAACTCCCAACAGCTGGGGTGATAGCTTCTCATCTTCATGAGGGAAATATCATGAGATTTCCCAGAAGTCTCAGGAGAAAGCCATGCCCACACAGAGGCCTTATTGGCTACTCAATGGCTATCTCCAGATTAACAGGCTAGACTCCACCCCTACATCTCAATCATGAAATTAACATAAACACATGACTGCCACACTTATACCCATACATACACATCAGTGCACTCACACATGTATCAGTGTCACTGATTTTGCTTCTCTAGAAAAGCTAGCCTAAGACATTATATCATTAGGGATTTATGTGACAACTCAAAAAATTAGGGATCTTAGATAACAGAGAGATTATGTTCATTGGGGAGGAACAACTCTGTAAAGGAGAGTGAGGATGTTTTCATAACTCTCAGAATATAATCGATGTTGTGCATGTAAAAAGAGATGAACTGGTGTGTATTCCCAACCAAAACATATGTATATTCTCAACAACAATAAAGTGAGAAAATTTTAAATCCCATGCATTTCTAAATCCCATGCATTTTTAAATCCCATGCATTTCTAAAGTTGCTCCTGATGGTACAATATAAAACAGCACACATACCCACCTTTCCACCACACCTCTCTCACCTATCCTCTCATCCTTATCACATTACTCAATTTTATTTTTAGCGCTCCAGCTCATCTGCAATTACCTTGTGGATTTACTGGACTGCTGGTTTATAATGCATTTCCCTCTCCTCACTGTCGCCCCCAACGTTCAATACTATGGTAGAAAGAACTTGTCTGTGAAAGCACCTAGGCCAGGGCTGGGCTTACCGAATGAAGGAATGTATGGAAAATCCACCCAGCTCACTCCACCTTTTCAGCTTCCCTTGCTCCAGCAAGAATCTCCCATTTCCTTCTTGGTGCCTCTCACCAGTCCTTCACACTGCAAGTGCTCCAAGATTATAACTCCATTGCACTCTACTGAATCTTAAGCTCCTTGGTGGCAAGGACTATTTTTTCCCATTCCCTGTGTCGTGGTATCTAATCCAGTACGAGTAGATGCCCAGTGCATTTAATGATAAAATCCCCATGTATTAATTTTGTATAGTTTGCTTAAAACAGAAGATGCCCACCCCACTGACCCCAAATTGAGCCTTAAAAAGAAGGGGGAAAAAAAAACAAGCTGACCTCCCTTGCCTTTCTTTTCTCATTCTTGCCTTTCTCCAGGTGTCCACAAAGGCAGACCCCTGGGGAAATGCAGTGCTAATGGGTAAGGGAGACCTAGCGGTTCTAGAGAGAGAGAAAATGTAAAATTCCACACAGAGGTTCTTCTTCAGTTCAAGAAACCACTGTTCCTTCATTAGCCACTCAGATTAAATTATTTTTGTACATTTATCATGGTAATTTATCCTAATTATGATTTAAGAGTTCTGGGACTTAAGAATTCAAGTATCCAAGTAGATGTGGTGATTTTGAATGAAAATTCGAGCTCAGCAACAAGAAATTCTCTTGAGTAAAAGGAAATGGTCTTTTGGGGTTTTTTTTCTCCTCTCTCTTCTCCCTTTCTAAAGGCTTCATTTCTGTACACAGCTTCTCATTTGAAATTTAGTTTCTATTCAGAATTATGATGCATACATTGCTGTTCTTTGGGGAATATTTTAAAATAGTATTTATATTTCCTTGGTTTAGGGCTATTTGGCGTCTCCTCTTTCTATTTGTTTCTAACACTGTGAATGACATGTCAAATAACAGAAGAAGAGCCATAAATTGTGTCCTCGGTACTTCACAAACTGTGGAATACACATGATCTTCCAAGTTCGAGAATTCTTCACCTCTATGAAGTTTTTCCTGTGTGCCTTACTCCTCTCATAAAATTGGCATTCCCAAGGTTAACTGCTAAATATGTTACGGAAAAGAAAGCATGAGAAAAGCAAATATCATCTTATTTTGGGATATAATGCGATGCAATTACATTTGCTAGACAAATTATCAGGTGGTTAGGATATGGATGAAAGAAAGTCATTTAGTTTGGGGTTGTGAATAACCCCCGTGGACATCTACCCATCTTCCCAAAGCACTGGAGGCAGGAAGACCAGGGCATGCCTTCGTCTTCCTCATGCACGGGAGGCTCTCCTCTGTAGCTGAGCGACTGGCCAATAATTATGAGATGTAGTTCAACTCAGTAAGTGCTAATGAAGAGCCAAGGCAGAAGCCCTGTGGGGGCAGTGGTTCAGCTTGTCACTACTTACTTAGCGCTTGGCGGTTCAAAGTTAGAGCGGCGCTCTGTGGAAGAAAGGTGCGGCCAACAGCTTCCACCATGCCTACAGCTTTGGAAACCCTATGGGAAAGTTCTGTGCTGCCCTATGGGGTTGCTTTATATAGAATCGACTCAGTGGCCCTTGTACAAAAGAGAGCATAAAGAACCAAATGTTCCTGAAAGAGACCAACTGTTTTTACTCAGCTGCTTATCAGCTGGTCGTTAGAGCCCACAGGAGAACTGTCTGGAAATTGACTTCCAGAAAGATCACACCCAAGATGAAGGTCATGGAGTAGTTCCACTCTCTAACACATGGGGTTACGACAAATCAAATTCATTCAATGGCATCTGGCTCGGGGTTGGTTTAATACGAGCTCAGGTTGGCCTCGAGGGTGCAAACAGGTGGCTAAGATTGGGATGGTTGTGGTTACAATCCATGGAACAGCATATGAAGCAGCGCTGGTGATACACTTTGAAAAGACCACAGCCACGCAAACCTTAGATGGAAACACAGGGGTTGTCAGCAGAGTCGATCTAGGGAAACTTGTTTTCGTTTTTAATTAAAAAAAAAAATAAAGAACCAGAGTTCAGCTATGACTTACTTTATCTAATCATTTTAACAGATTTAGATGTACCTCAGAAAAAGTGCCACCCTGTATTATAATAGGTTTTCTTGAATGAAAGTGTCTTATAGAGAGGGCTTCATATCAAATGTTCAAATCCACAGCCTAGTTCATATATGCCCAGAGCCGCATGTGGATAAATGTTCACACTGTTACAAGTAGAGAACCAATGAGAGGGAGTTCAAATATACAGGCTGTTGATATGAGTCCTACCCATATGCACCTGGCCTGACTTCTGCCAGGAAGCAGTAGCCCGTCTAACCTGTAGTTTAATCATGGCCCTGATTCTTCCCTTGTTCTCCAGAATTACACAGAAAATATCTGTCTCATGTTACTGCAGCTACTCTTGATTGCCTCTTCCTCAAATCAGCCATATAACGTTCTACTGCAAATACGCAAGGCTTTTTTTTTTTAAATGAACAAGACACAGAAATCTAATGGAGATGCTTCAACTTATTATTAAGGAAAGTCAGGCAAAACATGGCCTTGACAAAAGTTATCTCTAAATGACCCATCTAGTTCTGAGTACCCCATGGAGTTGTGAAACAAAACTTAGTGTCGACAGCCTATAATATAATCCATATAATCATTATGGAAAACTGATTTAACATTCATTAAACGTTCAAAATATACTTATTCCTGATGATAATAATAAATTTCATTCAAAAGTAACAGTAATGTCCTGTTCATTTTTTTTTCTTTTGTGTGTGCGAAGGACTGGTTGATGAAGAGCAAGAATTGCAGCCAGTAGTATGCATTAAAACTCAATGTGAAGAAGACCCAAATCCTCACAAATAGACCAGCATAATGAAGGGCGAAAGGATTGAATTTGTCAAGGATCTTCTCTTGCTTGGATCCACAATAAAGGCTCATGGAAGCCACAGTTAAGAGGTCAAATGATGTGTTGGACTGAGTGAACGTAAAACATTTCAAAGACTTCTTTAGAGCACTGAAAGTTAAGTATATTACTTACTTTCAAGAGCACAGCACCCTGACCCAGGCCATGGAATTTTCAAGAGCCACATGTGCACGTGGAAGTTGGGCACGGAATAAGGAAGACCCAAGAAGAAGAGATGTATGTGAATTGTGGTGTTGGCAAGGAATATCGAGGGTACGATGGACTGCCAAAAGGATGAACAACTCTCTCTTGCAAGTACAGCCAGAGTGTGGCTCTGGACAAGCTGTTAGGAAAGACTGGTCCCTGAAGAGGGATGTCACGCTTCCTAAAGTAGAGGGGCAGTGACAGAGAGGAAAGCCCCCAGTGAAGAGTCTCGACACTGGCTGCGACCATGGGCTCAAGCGCAGGAACAACTGTGAGGATGGTCCAGGGCTGGGTGGAGTTTTGTTCCGTTGTGCTATGGATCAGAACCGACTCAATGACACCTAACAAGAAAGTCTTTCTTAGATTATAATTGAAAAAAATTATGTGGGACTACCAGTGGTATAATGAATTGTGCCTATTAAAGTGACCAGACATTCTGCTTTTTAACAATTGAACAATGTCCCGTGGCATTTTAAAATTAAAATAAATATATTGCAATACTATTTTTTACATTCTATGAAAAATTTTGTTGCTCCATACAGACCAAATTTTTCATCAAGAATCCCCTTCCCCTGGTCAATGGTGTCCTGCTTAAAACCTGATCACGTTAGTTACTAATTACAAGGTCGGTGGTTCAAACCCATCAGCTTCTCAGAGGGCAAAAAGAGGAGGCTGTCTACTCCAATAAAGATTTAGACTCGTAGGAACCCCAAAGGGCAGTTCTATTCTGTCATACAGGGTCACTGTGAGTTTCAATTGACTCGATGGTAGTAAGGGAGAGAGGTGAATGGTAAGCACAGTTGAGAGGCATCTTTGACTTCAAATGGAGAAAGGAAACAACAGGTTGATTCTAGAAAAATGATTTCACACCTGAACTAAATGAGCAGTGCTGTCACAAGTAACTGGAAAACATGTTTTCAAATATTTGATCTGAGTTCAAGAAATTCTCTATTGATATTTGCTGTGTGTCAGATTTCTGAATTATAATATATTATGATATAATTACAGTATAAGACCCATTTATGTGGTATAAGGTGCATCCGGACTGGATGTCACAGTAAATCTTGTATCTTCTCTCGTTCTGCATGTTGAATTTTTTTCCTCCTAGAATTTTGAAAATGAATCTCACTTCATTTGGTATTCAGTGATAACTGGAGATATATAAATCTTTGCATAAATTATTATAGAACATTACCAAGTGGGACCTGAATTTTCATGAACTTCCTTTAGCCAGTCTTCTGAGCTTCCTAAACACAAATAGTTAATCTTCAGGAAACATTTAAAAGTAATGTTTAATCTCCACTCATAAGAAAGGGGAAGTTCTTTATTGTAAATGTTCTCCCCATCCTAAAGTAAAGGGACCAATTTAGATTACAGTCTGTTTCCTTATAAAGCCAGGACTGTCAACTCCGGCTTCATTTGCTATGCTTTATTCTGATCTCTAACTACGTAATCACAAGGAGCCCTGGTGGCATAATGAGTTAAGCACTAGATTGCTCTTGTCAAGGTAAGCAGTTCAAACCCAACAGCAGCTCTACCAGAGACAGATGAGGTGCCTGTTTCCAAAGAGATTTACTGTCTCAGGAACTTTAGGGGGGCAGTTCTAGTCTATCCTATACCTAGTTGGGATTGATTTGATGGCAGTGGGTAGTGAGTATCAGAATCATTTGTTTAACCATTTGCTAGTGGTTACATAGTTTCTCAGCAGGGGGCTATAAAGATACAAACTTTATTTTCACTACTTTTGCATCTGCATTCATCCCTTCCATGTTAATGGTACACAGTAAATGTTGATGGATGAAGAGAAAATTGGAGAAAATCTTAGACTTTAAAAAACACAGAGTCTTCTACACCTCTTTAAGATGTTTAAATAAGGAGCATGCCCAGAGTGTTATCCACACTGGAAATACATATGACAACCAAAGAGTTGAGGTAAAAAGAAAAGCGTTATTGACTGTATGTAGTTTTTGGTCTATCAGTCAATATTGAGTGCATTGACAGCCTATTCTTTATTGCTCCCATAAATGATAAGTACAAAAGATTGTGCAGATTTATTTGGGTCTCTAATTTTATTACATTTTCCCCCATCTCCTTCAGTAGATTTTAAGTTATGGGGACAGGACCCTCATTGCAACTTTATTTGGCATTGTCGACCAAGAATACAATTTGAAACTGACCCATCTCAATAGTCTGACCTGAGAATTAATTACTCTGAATCTACTTCTTTTTTTCCCCTTCATCTAGAGACTGGGAAAAGTGATATCTTCATTTTAAAAAGTGAGGATTCCTACTGAGGTATGTAAAGTGTCATCCATAAAAGGATTGTGGAGAATTCGATGATTTGTTCATGCCCTTTCCCATGAACTTTTTGAAAACCCCTCTTACTAAGCATTGGAACATAGAAGCTACAGTTACTATTAGTATCCCCCAAGATCTCCCTTTTAAATGCTGACAACAAAATAGCTTTGAAGGCTCCATATATTCTTCTACACAGTGGTCGGGTAAAGGAAGAAAACACTGAATACCTTAGACAGAGTTTGTTTTCTACAAATATCAGGAAAAATAATAACTCCTTTTTGGGTGCTTTGTAAAATCACTGATTTCTTTTGTACTCAAAAATACTTCACCAAGATAAGGACAGAGGACCGATTGACAGAGCCTACTAGATCATAGCCAAGTGTATATTACTACCTAGAACAAAATCTGGTTCCCAAGTACTACATTACACAGGGCAGAAAAGGCACACAGAAGAATCTAAGAATGGGGAAGCTGCACTTCTTTATGACCTTATTTGAAAGATAAACTCCTTGGGGAAATACAATTTATTCAGATTAGCAAGACCCTGCTGTGAAAATCTACATTCTGGAGGCACACTATGGAGATCAAAAAAATATTTACTTTATTCTGTTGGGTATAAAAGCTTTTAATGAATGCATAATTAAGACAAAAAAAGTATATGCCGCTTTCGAAATTCCACTGCTGAGCCAAGCCATTAATATCCAAGGCACCAAACCCAGTTGTGATTCCACCTGTTCCCTATTTGTATTACAACCTCGTTATAAATCAAGGCATCGCATGACTACACAACCTGGTGCTTCAGAAAAAGATTGCACTACAGGACTACAGAAACCCACATAAAAGGTACTGGTGTGGACATGTGGGGAAGGTCTGACTCGTCAGAACAAGCTTAAACAAACAGACCAATAAACCAAAGACCTAAGCGTTGAGATGAGTCACCGTTGCCAAAGAAAGAGAAAAGGATTGTTTTATACCATTATGCAGAGAGATGGTAAAATTTTCTATAATATCTGAAATTACAATTTTTAGACTAAAATCTAATCATTCTAGGAGAGAAAAAACAAGCAAATCACGGACCACACAGTCTGGATTACTTGCCATGATAAAGCTATGTGAAATCAGATTTATTTCACATGTATCAATCTACAAAGTGATAAATATATATGTATACTCATGTTTATCTGGACAACGGTTTATAAATACACAGTCACACTCATGTATTGATAGAAATATGCACATAGTGTAATTTGATGAAGCTCCAGCAAAACATTAGCTGTAATTAAAAAAAAAAACACAGAAAAAACGAGCATGCTCTTATTCTTTGAGCTTTTGAAAGCCTATTTAAATATATCCGTGCTAAGAGAGGAATTCTACAATTCAGTTACTAGTAACCATTCCTAATCATTTGACTGCATCGTATCTAAGGCCCATGAATAATTTTACATTGTTCCCTCGAAAAGTCTCCAGTAAGCTGGAACCCCGGTTAGAGGGGTAACACACAGACCTAACCATCATCAACAATTAATAAGGCAGGCCGCCGTGCCTCTGTGCTACAATGTGCTGTATACAAGATACCTCCACTGCCTCCGCACAGCAGCGAGTAACCACTCAGCTACGGACTATCCAGGGGACCAACACACATATTATTTTAAAATGGAAAATAACCTATTTCTTACAACTTATTACAACAACAACTTCAATGGTCACACATTCTTTTCTTGAAATAACAGGAACTCAGAGTAGGTTAAAATCACCCCCCACCCCACCCCCAAGCTGGTGCAGTGGTTGTGTGCGGGACTGCGGTACACAGGGTTGGTGGTTCTAATCCAGCAGCAGCTCTCCAGGAGCAAAGCTGGGTTTCCTACTCCCACCAGGGCAGTGATTTGGGGGGGGGGGGCAGGAATCTCCCCACCCCCCGAAATAGTACAGTATATCCAAATCCATTGCTATCATGTCAATTCTGACTCAGACCAATCCTAGAGCACAGGGTAGAACCACCCCACAGGTTTCTGAGACTTGTCACTCTTGATGGGACTAGAACATCTCTGCTTTCCCCTGTGGCACAGCTAGTGGTTTCAAACTGCTGACTTTGTGGCTAGCAGCCCAATGCCCAAGCCGCTATTCCACCAGGGCTCTAGTAGATCATACACAGAATTATTATATGATTTGTTCCTTACTTCTAGTACACATCAGCTTGGTAGCGCAATAGTTAAGCACTTGGAATCTAAACAGAAAATTGGCAGTTTCAATCTACCCATCAGCTCTACTGAAGAAAAGACCTGGCGGTCGCTGTTCTAAAAATGACAGTCAAGAAAGTCCTCGGGAACAGCTCCCCCTGTCACATAGGGCTATTGGGAGCTAGAATCAATGGGGCAACATAAAATAACAACATTTAATGCCACACTGTGAGAAAGATAGCAATAATTTTGATTTCTGGCATTGGAATAATATTTTGATGATCTCCATAGGCTGTGGACTAACCATTATTGTCCACCAGAGTAGAAATTTGAGAGTGGGTTTTTTTCCCCTTCAGATCAACATTATTTTGCCTCTCATATTTTGAATGCTCTACAGCAGTGGTTCTCAACCTTCCTAATATGGCAACCCTTTAATAGGGTTCCTTATGTGTGGTGACCCTCCAACCATAAAATTATTCTTGTTACTACTCCATAACTGTCATTTTGCTATTGTTATGAATCGGGCGACCCCTGTGAATGGGTTGTTGAGCCCCCAAAGAGGTCACGACCCACAGGCTGAGAGCCACTGCTCTAGAGGATACATAACATCATCTTTTTTTAAAGAATAAAACAGGACGTTTCAAGTTTCTAATGTGATGACATGTTCAACATCTAACTATCATTGCTTTAACAGTAGTTGAAGAGGAGGAGGAGGGGTGTGGCAAAGGGATCATGGACAATGGCTTTCAAACTGAGATTTCCGGACCAGTGACATCAGCGTCCACTCTTTGGAGGGAAACCAAATGAATGTTTTAGGAGGAAATGTCCTGGGCCTCCCCACAGGCCTACTGAATTTGAAGCTGGGAATGTGGGGGCCAACACTTGGTCTGACCCAGACCTCCAGGAGATTGCTATGCATACTCATGGTTAAGAATTGCTGGTGTGAAGCATACTTTTGCAGGAAGCAAGAAAGTACAGAAACCTACATAAATATGTTCTTGCTGTGAAATTTACTACAGGACCGCAGCCTCTTATCCTTGAAAGGGGCTGAGGCCAGGGCACTGTAACACGGCCTGTGGCAGGTGTGCCTCATGCCAAAGGAGCCTGACCCCATGTGCTTTTCCTTACCCCACACCTGCTCAGGCTGTAGAGGAAGCATTTTTCCCAGTTGTTTCTTGAGTTCTGTATAGGAGGATGTGGGGAGGGTGAGGTATTACATTTATAGGAAACTAACACCTTGCCTACAAGGTGTCGATGTCATTCGATGTTTTGTTTTATCAAAGAATTGGTTTTAATATCTACTGAAGTACAATGTCAGACTGTTATTTGCCTTTTTAAGGAATAGGGGGAGGTGGTGGTGTTAGTCTGGGTAGACTAGAGAAATAAATCCAAAGAAACTCTTAAGTGTATAACAAAGAGATTTATATGCAAGAGGAATTGAACACAGAGAAAGCATCCCAACTCAGTTGAGTCTAAGACCACAAGTCTGATATTAGCCCATATGTCCGATGCCAGTCTATAAAGTCTTCTTCAGACTCATGAAACACATGCAATAATGATTGCAGACCAATCACAAGCCAGTGGGTAGAAATCTTTGAGTCCAATGGTGTTGTAAGTATCTTAGCGCTGTCAGGAGTCTCCACGTGGCTTCTCTAGGACACATCAGGGTAGGTCTATGTGACTTCTCATCAGGGATGTCTCGCAGGGAGACAGCCTTGTCAGCTGAGTCTCTCAGGCAGCGAATGTTGTCAGTAGAAAATCTCTAAGGAAGTGAACCAAGAGAAATAGTGTCTCTGCCTCCAAGAAGGACTTACCACATTTCCCAGAATTCTCAGGAGAAGGCCATGCCCACACAGAGGTCTGACTGGCCATCTCCAGATTGACAGGCAAGACTCCACCCCTACACTCTTAATCCTCAAATTAATACCAGATTAGGTGACTGCCACTGGGAAGAAAAGGGAAGGTCTTTTAAACTATTTTTTTAAAGACAGTATGTGCACTTATACAATATGAGATAAGAACTGGCTAATAGGGAAACATGCACTTTTTGACACAGTAATTACTTATAAATTTTTCATAATAGACTTTTCCAATACGTTAATTAGAAGTGTGAATCAAGATCACTGAAACTCAGGGAATGGGGAAGACATGAGTTCAGGAGCATTTGCAGAGATAACTGTGGGATTCTCAAGTGAAGCACACCATTACACTGCATCTGGTTTCTAGGGCACCCACTGTTAGGAGGATACTGCCTCTGGTGCTTTGCAGACACTATCTCATTTAATCGGTGAACACCTCTTAAGTGACAGATTGCTGACAAGATATTCTGTCCATGTTTTGTAGAGGACAAGAGGGGGGCAAAGAGATTCAGTGACGAATCCAAAGTCACACAGCTCTTCTAGGGGAACTTCCTCTCTGTCAGGCTCCAAAGCCACAGTCAACTTTCAAGAGGAGAAAGCTCAGATCCCTGGCGAAGCTGGTACTCACTACTTATCACTTCTTCTCTCTTAGGGACATGAGTTAAAACAAACCAAACCAATTTTTAAATTTTCTGCTTGACTTCCTTCCAGGAGTGAGACATTCAGAGTCTGACCACGATTCCAAGCCTGTCACCAGAGAGGAAATATGAAGTTACATTAGGAAGGATGCCATCATATCTGACATGGTCTGCCCAGACCTGAAATGTAAACTGAGGAGTTGACATTGAATCTGATTCTGGATAGGCGCTTCCCAAGCATCAGAGCATACAGTTTTCCAGACAGAAGGAATGACATATGCTGAAATGGGAAAGCATTCCCTTTGCAGAGTCTACAGATCTTGACTGAATCCATCGGATGTGCTAGACATTGTATATCAGGCTATATGACTAGAGGAGTGAAATGGGGAGATAGATAAGTAAATCAATACTAACAATATGGTGTGCTCAGCACTCCAGAAGGCTTCTACAAATTAAAAAAACAAAACAAAACAAAAAAGGAAATCTAACTCTATTAAGGTGGCATGATCAGACAACTCTGGCAGGGGGGCTCCATGAGACACACACTTGAGACATAAGCAATGATTGGTAAGTTGACAAATCACAAGAAGAATAAATCATAGAGAAGGAAAGATTCAAACCCCTTGATAGATTAAAAATTCCCTTTTAAAAAGCAATTAAAATTTTTGGAGGCATTATTGGAGTGCTGTGAGAGTGAAAACACAGTCAATGCTCACCTAGAAGCTTTGTGAGACCAGGAGATAAATAAAAATAAACTGAATTATGAAATTATTAAAAGAAACAGAATAGTTCTGGGAAGACCTCAGGAATATGATACATGCATTAAGAAAACCAAAGGTCACTAAAAAAATAGGAAAGAAAAGGACCAAAATGGATGTGTGAGGAGACGTGGAAACTCTTCTTTACATATAGAGTAGCTAAAACTAATGGAAGAAATGATGATGTAAAAGAGTTGAAATGGACATTTCAAAGGATGACCCAAGGATCCAAAATAAATTACAATGAAATGTGCAAAGACTTGAACTTAGAAAACCAGACCAGAAGTACCTACTTGACATTTCTCAAGCTGAAGTACTAAAGAAAAAAAAAGCAAACCTTGAGTTGAACTATTGAAGGATTCTATGGGCAAATATTGATAGAAGGAATACACAAAGATATGATACCAAAAAGAAGTAGCCAATATTCAACCCTTTCATTATGAAGCAGATGACCAAGAACTGGTAGCACTGAGAGCAAGCTGCACCCAAGACAGTGGCAGAAAACAAGGCTGCCCGAATCGATGGAATGTGAACTGAGATGCTTCATCAAAGAGCTGCAACCCTGGAAGTGCTTATGCATCTCTGCCCAAAGATTTGGAAGACAAGCACCTGACCAACGGACTGAAATAGGTCCATATTGATTGAAATAGGTCCAAATAGGTCCAATTGGACCAATAGGTCCAATTGCTGAAGACAATTTAAGAATGTTAACATCGAATATATAGATATGGAACTGCCAGAAATTCAAGTTGGATTCAGAAAAGGATATGGAATGGAAGATATCAGTGCTGATATCAGCTAGATCTTGGTTGAAGCAGCTAATAAATGATGTTTACCAGTATTTTATCCTCTATACAAAAAATTTTGATTGTATGAATCAAAACAAGGTATGGATAACATTGTGTAGAATGGGACTTCTAGCACACTCAATTGTGCTCCTGTACATATACTAGAAAGTGGTCAATTGAACAGGGATTGGAGATACAACATGGTTTAAAATCAGGAAAGGTGTGCATCAGGGTTGTATTCTTTTGTAATATTTACTCAATATGGATGTTTAGCAAGTGATCTGATGCATTATAGGAAGAAGATTATGGCATCAGGATTGGAGAAAAGCTCATGAATATGTAGCTGACAGCCTTGCATGTTGAAAGCCAAAAGGACTTGAAGCACTTACTGATGAAGGTCAAAGACTCTAGCTTTCAGGATGGATTACAACTCAGTGAAATAAAACCCCAAATCCTCAGAACTGGCTAGTCAACCACAGCATCACTCACTGAACAAATACCGAGGCTGCCAAGGGTTTCCTTTGACCTGGATCCACAATCAACATGCCTGGAAGTCATCGTAGAGAATCAAATAGCCTATCACATTGGGTAAATTGAAAACAAAAGACCTCCTTTTCCTTCTAAAGCAAAGCTGTCATTTTGTGGAGTGAGTTGGGCCTGACTCAAGCCATGAGGTGCTTAACCCCCTGGTATACAGGTGAGCAGTGAAGATAGAACCATATCCTTGTTTGCCTGTTATCACACCTCCTTTCCTTCACTATTACACTATCATTGCTGTCTTTATTTCCACACCTTCTCTTCATTCACCAACCAAGTGAGCTCAGTTCTCCGTCTTTATCACCCCTCCCCCCAAATTGTAACAAGCAAGGTCACCAGAGCCTTCGAGCTGTCCAATGCAGTAGGTCTTTACTACTCCCATGTTTAAGAAAAGCGACCAGTGGGCAAGATTTTGAAACCACAGATAACACACAAGTAACTGAGGTAACTGATGGAGTAAGAAGTCCCAGGGCTCAGAGAAGAGAGCAGATATTTAACGATAATACACATATTCAAACAGGAGAGTGAGCATCTAAAATGAAATACAGATTTTCTTTTAATTCTCCCTCCCCAATTTCCAAGTAGTGCTGCACAATACTAATATTATATAGTGGACAGTAATTTTTTAAAGCTTACTGCCACTGAGTAAATTGATTCATAGTAACCGTATTGGACAGATTAAACTTGCCCCTGGGGGTTTCTGAGACAGCAACACTACACAAGTAGGAAGCCTCCTCTTTCCTCCACAGGACAGCTGGCAGTTTCAAACGGCTGCCTTTGTGGTTTGCAGCAAAGTACATAACTCACTCTATGACCAGGATATAGGCAACAGTTTGAAACTTCCAGCCAGGAGAAAGATAGGGTCTGCTTCCACAAACTCACAGGGTGACTATTGATGTGGAATTGACTGCGTGACCATGAATTTGGTCTCTCTCTTTTTAAATTAAATGGCTACAAATATATCTTAAGATACATTTCAGGATTGATTATTAACAATATTGGGCAAATCTGACATTTACCAGGCCAGATAACAAATGCTTTTGAATTTAAAAAATAGTTAATGGCCCTGATTTCATAGGTCTGAAACACTGTCACCCTTGCTTGTCATTTCACCAATTGAAAAAAAAAACAAAAAACAAAGCTGAAGCCATTTAAAACTTATTTCCCAAACTTTGTGCCTTAGCTTCCTCAAAACACAAGAGTATTAACTCTAGTAAACTATGGAATGACACACAATTAGTTATTTGATTATGGGCCTATTAAATATATATGTTAGTATAGTCATTTGTCTTCTCTAATTCGGGGGGGGGGGGAGCCTATGCTGGAGAAAAATGAGCACATGAATTGTAACCTTGTGAATAAATTATGCTATTCAGAAACACCCATTAGGATCCCCGAGGGCACAGTGGTTTAAGCAACGGAGTGATAATCAAAAGGGCTGCAATTCAAACCCACAAAGTCCTTCAAGAAGAAAGATGAGACGGTCTGTTTGCACCAAGATGTACAGTCTCGGGATCCCTATAGAGAAGTTCTGCGATCCTATTACTGAGAGGAGCTCCCCGCGGTTTAGTGGTCACATGTCATGCTGTTGACCACGTGGTCAGCAGTTCTAAAGTCCCATCGTTCTGCCGGAAAAAGACGAAGCGCTCTACTTCCAGAGGGTCGCTAGGAATCAAAATCGACTTGATGGCGGTGAGATTTTTTTCGGTGGGCAGTTGTGGGTTTTGAATGCCCAGTGCTTATCACCTGCTTAAGGGCCTGGTGGCCTAGTGGTTATGCTTGAGGCTCCAAGTTCCAGGTCAACCGTTTGAAACCACCAGCATGCTTTGCGGCTCTCTACTTTCTGAAACCCCTATGGACCGTTCTACCCTGGCGTCCTGAGGAATCAGAACTGACTGGATGGCGATGCGGTGCTGGGGTGGGCTTGCGCCTTGACCTGCTAACCTTGAAGTCAGCAATTTGAACCTACCAGTTGCTCCCCAGGAGAAAGACGAGGCTGTGGGCTCCCTAATGATCTTCAAACTCAGAAACTTAAAGGGGTGAGGGTGACTCTATCCATATGGTCGTTAGGACTTGGAATTGACTTAATAGGCGGTAGCGTCTGGGGAGTTTAGGTTAATTTAATAAGTATAATTATAAAAGCATGCTGTAGAAAAAATGAGCTTATACATTTTGCAGTTTAAAAATAACTTATAATAATATGATCTATATTTCTCAACGTCACCTAACCATCTCCCAAGTAAAGTTTTTTTTTTATTTAAATGAAAGGAAAAAAAAGTACCCAACAGGCAAAACTTCTGGCCCTATTTTGTACCACCACTAATTTCACGATCTACAAGGCCACGATGAGGAATGAGCGCGCCATCCACGCCCTGGGCGCCTCGTCCTGGGGGAGCTCTCCGCACCGTGAAGGGAGAGAAGATACGAAGATGCCGGGACGTGGGAGGCAGGTCCCTGCCCTGCCGCCGCGCAGTGGAACCCGGTTTGAAGCCGTTTTGAGAACCGTATACAACCAGGCAGAAAAGAATGCAAGAGCAACGCGCAGTGCTTTCAGCTTCTGTGATGCCCTTTCAAAGCTCAAGAGGGTCTCCAAGTTGAAAGAGCAGGGGATGTGCAGGGGACGGGAGCCCACACCTTTTTTATGCAACAACAGTCAGATTGCTGGTTTTGCCCCAAATACATTATTTTTTTCATTCACTTTAAGAGACTAAAATGACTCCAAATTCTTCCTAATACCTTTTGAGGGAATCCCATTGTTCCAGCCATTGTCCCTTCCCTCCCTTATCTACCCCCAGTGGCTGCAACCCCCCATGCAGACCAGGGGTGGCTAGTGAGCATCAGTTACAGAGGGAGATTCGGGGTGCAGACCGCGTGCGCCCTCCTGCCCCATGCGCCCCTGGAACATTCTCCGCATCTGCAGGGTTGATAGTCCGCCTGTGGTGGGCTTGGATTGTCCCGAGGACCGCAATGTGCACACCAGACACACAGCCGCGCTGGCGACCTGGGGGAGGGAGCTTTCCTGCTGGTTAAAGCAGGACACAAAACGAATGCTCATAATGATCTGGAAACTCTCACGCCCCTGGCCCCCGCGCGCTCTTCTGACTGCGAGCCCGCGAACTGCACCACCTGTTTGTGGCACCCGTGTTGCTCTCCGCTCACGTCACTCACGCGGGCACGTCTCCCCTTGCAGGTCACGTCCTTCCCATAAAAGTGCTAAACTAATGCCGCTTAATGACAAATTAATGTCCATGAATAAAAAATACACCTCTAATAGCATCGAGTAATTTGCCATTACAATATCATCATTGGACATGCCCCTGGTTTAATATGATGTATTTAATTCATAACCTAATGAGTGATATATAAAAAGAGGGAGATGAACCCTGCAATTACATTTATGTGAGTCTGTCACCTTATTTGTAAAACCTTAGAGTCATTTACATTCAAATTAGAACAAATGAGTGATTTCACAAACTGCGGTAATAAATGACCACCGCAGCCCAAGACAAAACTGCATTTCCTGTGAGCACATTAACAGTTTCCTATTATTTGTTAAAAATTACAATGCACATTGCCCAGTGTGGTGTGAATAATGACTTTTTTACTGATTAGGTCAGAAGACTAATATGGAACAAAATAAATAATTTTTTCTTTTCATATTCGTACCCCCTCCCTTGTTTTTCCTTGCATTGAACTGCTGGATTCTGGTGGACTCACACTGCCACCTGCTGCCTAGAAATGGATTCTAGAAGCTCTTCTGATGAAAGAAAGTGGATGCATTCACCACCTTGGTGGTTTTAGGCTTTAAAACTCTAACCATGGTTTCTTTTCTTTATCAGTACATTTAAATTTCGACCATAATAATGACTGATACGTAGAGAACAGAAAGAACCCTCGTTCATCAAGCAACATCAAGCTATTTGAGAGATGTAGTACAAAGTGGTATAAACTGTACATTAAGCTACATCAACTTTTAAAAAGCCACTTTCAGCAATGCATTGCTGCTTTTTTTTCATTTAATCATTTTATTGGGGGCTCATACATCGTTTCTCATAATATATAAATACATATATTGTGTCACACTTCTTCACATGCCTGCAGCTGTCATCGCTCTCTGAACCTCCACCTTTCCATCCGAGCCTCTGACCTCAGCCTCCCTTCCCTTCCCCTCCATCCTTGCTCCCCACTCCCCCACCAACTCTCAATACTGCATAAATTATTGTTTTGTCATACCTTACACTGTTCGATGTCTCCCCTTGCCCTCTCCCCCAGTGTCTGTCCCTGCGGTTATAGGTAGATCCCTAAAGTTGGCTCCCCCTCTCCACCCAACCTTCCCTCCACCCATTCAGCTGCTTCATTCCCACTACTGATCTCATGGGGTTCAACCCTCCTGGGTTCCCCAGATTTCCATTTCTCATCTCCACAGTAGTATAGAACTGGGACCATGACAGTTGAAGGAAGCCTTCAGGAACTAGAGGAAAGTTGTATGTTTCATTGCCACCTCACTGAGCCTCATTAGTCTGTCTCCTTCCTAAGACTCCCCTGTGTGAGAGCGTCCAATTACCCACAGGTGGGCCTTGGGTCCCCACTCCACTCTCCCCCCATTCGTATTGCCGTGGTTCTTGTTCTTTGATGTTTGATATCTGCTCCCTTCAGCCCCGCGTGATCACACATGCTAGTGTTTTTCTTCCATGTGTTTGCTAGTGTTTTGCTGCTTCTGGGCTAGATGTCCGTCCATTCACTCTCAAACCTTCACAATCTCAGGTGCTTTATCATTTGGTATTTGGGTGCCATCAGATTTCTCCTCTGTCCATGTCGACTCTCTTCTGTCTTCCATGATCTTGTTGCAAGAGCGAGCACACAGTAATATAATTTTTGTTCTTTGAAGCCTGATATCTGGGTATTTCCACAACTCATGGTCGTGCAGGCTGGTGTACATCTTTTAAGGTGGGTTTTGTTGTTCCTGGGTCATATAACCATTTGTTTACCCTCAAACTTTTAAGTCCTCCTATGTCACATCTTTTGATAGCCAGGTACCATCAGCCATCTTTACCACTCTTGTTCAATCCCCACTTGTCTTCAGTGGTTGTCTATATAGAGGAGAAGCCTCTTATAACTTAACAGTTGGGTAGAGATTTAGGGGAAGAGGAGGAGGGGGAACTAAACCCATGGTGGTACATGTTGGGTACAGTACACTAAGGGAGAAGGAAGGTGGGGGGAAGGAGAAAAGAGGGCTTTAAAGTGAAAGGATATCAGAGAGTGGAGGACTCTAGCCCACCTCAGAGGGAGAGTATGGGTCTTATCTTCACAAAAGCTGGAGCGGGCACACAGATCTTACCATGAAGCACCCAACCATGAAGACAGAGTGGTCACATGGAAAAAGCCTTGAAAAGAGATTGCTACAGGACCGGCCATATCCAGACCTGGAAGTAGGGGTGGCAGAGAACTGACTTGGGGAGGGACCAGAATGCCTTACCCACATGGAAACAGGTGGATACAGAGGATGAGAAAGAGAGATGGTCCAGTCCCACGATGACCAGATCCCTGCCCATGATTCCCAGAAGACTACGCCCTTGTAGAAACCTACACCACAGGGGGGGCAGGGTAAACAACAACAGGACCTGCTCCTTACAGAAGTAGACAAGGACAGAGGACATTTTGGGGGTCATATGGTGGGGAAGAAATGTGGGCTGAACCCCCAAATTGGATCTACTCCAGAAAGGAGCACTACTGGTTGGACAATAGGGAGGGGAGGAAGACTGGGGGGACACGGGGGAGATGGGAGAGGAAGGGGGGCCTGGACAGACTCAGAGCTGGGGAGAACAACAGGTAGTCTGCAGACGGTGGCGGGGAGGGTGTGGGAGACCTGGTGGGACCGAAGTAAGGATAATGTAATAGAAAGTACTGAAACCCAATGATGACCGAGTATGACAGTGGAACGGGAGGAAGGCAGAAGGAAATAGAGAAAGGAACTAGAAGACAAAGGGCACTTAGAGAAGTCTAAACACAGATATATACATATGTAAATATAAGCACATTATAAGAAGGGAACAATCCTGATACATATATTTATATCTATATGTTTAATACTAAGATAGAAGCTGGACCTTGGATCCCTACCCAGGCACTCTCCCTCAAGGCAAGAACACATTGTTCTACTAATTTGGCATTTCACAATGCTCACTGGCCCAATGTGATCACTGAAGTCAAATAGCTTCATAAACAAATGTGGTGAAGAAAACCCATGGTGCCCAGCTACCAAAGGACATGGAGTCTGGGGTCGCAAAGTCTGAAGATAAACAAATGGCCATCTAGTGGAGAGGAAGCCCACAGGGAAGAAGTGGCCACGAGATGTCAAAAGGACCAGGCCTCAGGCATCAAACAGGAAACATTGCATTGCTTCTTAATGTATTGCATTTCAGGGGTACAATATGAAGCAGTCATGTGCATACCGAGGAACCTCTACTATGTGTATTTCTTACACACACTTAATAAATGAGTATGGAGAGATTAGCCAGTAGTGTACATAGTTAACAGGATCAGCTGCTCCTGAAAGGAAATGAAAAAGGTGGGAGGTTTGGGACTACTGAGAGGCACTGCAGAAGAACCACCTGATGATCCACTTCTGAGAAACCAGCCACTGAAAGCACTGTGGTACTTGGATTGACTTTCACACTGCTGGAGGGGGGGGGGCGGAGCTGGAATTAACCTAACATCATATGGAACTGGAACTCTCTAACATCATATGGAACTGGTTCTCTCTAACATCATATGGAACTGGAACTCTCTAACATCATATGGAACTGGTTCTCTCTAACTTCATATGGAACTGGAACTCTCTAACATCATATGGAACTGGTTCTCTCTAACATCATATTGAACTGGTACTCTAACTTCATCATATAGAATTGGTACTCTCTAACATCATATGGAAATGATACTCTCAACATCATATGGACTCAGGCAGAGAAACAAAAGGAATTTGAGAGGCTCAAAATAATACCAGACGACTGAGTGAGGGGAATGGTTTCAAAAACTCCCAGTTGGAAAATGTGTCAAACAAGGACAGAGAACAGATGAACTTTGAGTGATGGGGCCCACACACTAAGCATTTAAGATTTTTTTTTCCTATCACCCCAAAGGTCCAAAATTACATTAAAAATCAATAGTATCCGGGACTGCGGCCCACTGGCTTGGCAGTTCAAATCCAGCAGCAGCTCTGAAGAGCAATGTTGGGTAGCTCCCACGACCACTAGAGGGCAGTTCTGCCCCCCAAGAAATCAATAGTACTGAAATATGTTAGATAATATGTCACGATGTTAAAGGAGACTGACCCCAAGAGAAAGGCGGGTCTGGGTGGGGGAAGAGACTGAGAGGGTCCCTTATGAGGCTTATTACCAGGTTTCATGGTGATTGCTGTCTGACTGCACCAAAACAGCAGGAAGGGTCCCCCTATCAGCCAGACCAGGAGTAGAAGCTGTCCTCTGGAACCCAAGACCCATGTGCTTAGAACCTCATGATCCAACAAGCAGCTTTAACCTCAGGGCTGTCACAGAGGAACATACGAGGACTCCGAACATGAGACAGAGGGGAGACTTACCAGCTGACCGAACAAGTCACGCTGCTTTGAGGCTGCAGGCGAGTTTGTGGCATTGCCTGGCTCTGGGTCCTTCATTTGGAGAGCTGGGGCAGCTGACCCAGGAAAGTGGAGTCCAGTGCCTTCAGGTTAAGGCTGAGTGCAGTGGGCTGCCTTGGGGCACACAGGTGGGGAGGCTTGGATCTCTGGCCCACAGAACTGAGCTCAGTGCTGTTGGGTTGATACTTCCAGCCTTTGAGCATTTATGAAGAGCCAGGTCTGAACTTTGTAACATCCTGATGGAACAATTGAGCCTTGCCACCTGAATTGTAACCCGCTAGCTTCCATGAGAACCCCCACAATCGTGAGCATTGCCTGCGAACTCCGTGTGGCAGCAGCAATGAATTGTAAAGCCCAGATGAAAAAGTGGGGAGTGCCATGAAAAACAAAGATACACACAAACACACACACACACCTTGTATACAATGCATCAAAATAACTAGCACAACAAACAAACTTTTGTCAATATCTATCATGGATTATTGTCTTCCACAGACAGGAAAAAAAAAGAATCAGGGGGTGGTAAGCTTTAAGCTCAAGCTGTAATATTAGAGGCAGAAACGAATGTCAAAAGTAATTTCAATTTCACACGTCAAGCACACAGTCTTATAGCCTTTCTATGCAACTCCCAGCTGCTACCTACAGAAAAGAGTTAAAGACAGCTTTTTCATACCACCCAACAATATTGAGGGGAAAGCAAGGAAATTAAGACAAACGGAGGTACCCATTTCTACTCTCAGATGAAATGTGCTGAGGTAATGATAGCCAATTTCATATACTGTATTTGAATGGCTCTTCAGATGACCATGGCTGACGTTCCTGCCATGGCAGCGTGGGGAAGCCTTGGATTCTGAGGGCTGCTGGGAAGATGAAGAAGGATGATCGAGAAAGAAACAACTAGTTGAGAGGGTATGCGTAGCAGAAGCCAATGCAGAGGCACATGTTTAGAATTAGAGGGAATGGTTCTGAAGGAAAACAAAGTCACGCGCAGGTAAACGAAAAGGATGATTTTTAATCACCAATGTAATGCCACAGAGATGAAAATAACATGCCATTGTGTGAACATCTGAGTTTTGCCCCATTTATCCATACTGGGGTGGCCATGCTTTAAAGATGTCCATGCTCAGGATCCCTATGGAGCAGTTCTGAGATCCTGTAGGGTCCTAGGAATGAAAGCAGTTCCCTGTAACACGGAGGGCTGTTACCTGCATGGTTATCAGTTCCAAATGACCAGAATTCTGCCAGAATTTGCTCTTTACCAAAAAGCCAGTAATCTGGGGGAGAAAGATGAGACTGTGTGGTCCTGTATAGAAACCCTGAGAAGCAGCTGAGCTCTGTCCTAGAAGGGGGGCTCAGGGTTTGTATAGAATATGAGAACAGGATCTAAGAGGTCCCGTGTCTGCCTGTCCAACTCTTTGGGTGGGGTTTGGGGAGATACCTTTAGAATCAGAAGGCCTGTCCTTGGAAGAGTTGGGTGCATTTTGAGCCTTTGACTTTTCATCTAGAAAAATGGTCACAGTGATGAGGGGTGGTTGTGGTCCATCTGTCTGTCCATAGATCCTCAGTATATAGGGATTTCTTGTCCTGTCCCCACAGAAACCTGGTCTGACCATCTCAGCCAAGCACTCATCTCTTCTCCAGCATTCATGACTGGGGAAATTCATGCTGTGACTAATTATAGAGGACTTTGACTTATCTTCTTCGCTACTGTAACACAGAACTTGTAGGAGGACCCAACATCTCCTGCCTTTGTGCTTATTTCTCCAGCCAGAAAAAAATGCTCAGAACTTTTCTCAGGACCTGCCCCAGAGGTGGGCAAAGAGGGTGAGAAAATGCCCTCTTTAGGACAGGACACAAGAGATACAGCTGCCCTGCAGTTTGTGTCCTGGAGAAATAGAACCAGCACAAACCACAACTTCTCCACGTGTTTGCGGCTGGCATCTTATCCATTACTGGATTCCAGCTGACAGGGTTTCCCTTTCCTTCTGCCAAACAAAGAAACATGGCGGGGGGGGGGGCATATTAGCAATACTCAAACTCACATACCTGGATTAGATAGTGGGAACATAAATTGAGAAGCTCCAGCAATTGTAGGTGACTGCCAGCAGCTAGCACATCCTGGATCACTCCTGGCTCCAACAAAACCTGTTTGTTTATTGTTTAAAGAAATGGGAAGAACGACACCATCAGTTCCATCAAACGATTAGGATAATGCTGTTCAATGTAGACATTGCAATAAGCCAAATCCACTCCCACTGAGTCGATTCCAACTTAAACTTAAGTTTCTGGGTAGCAGATGCAATTTGAATCAACACTGCTCCTGCAAGTAGAAGTCGGGCCTGTGCTTTCTCTTCAGATTCATGAGTGGAGTGCTCACACTAGCCAGTGAGTCCTCTCCCCCCTTGGTTGACCACGTCTCCTTTCCTGTGCATACAACTCTGCACTGAGCCACGTCATGTTTCCTAAGTGATACGAGCATTTTCAAAGAAGCAGACAAACAGTCTGAAAATGCAGCAGTGTAGTTATTTTTGTAAGCAGCTTCAATCTCACACCACAACCTGGAATGTGATGTTATCTTCTAAAATAGAAAACCACATCTTCTTTTCACAAAGTCCATATCCTGGAGCTTTGCTCTTTGGTAGGTCATCCATGTCACACTGCCCGTGGGGATTTTATGGGAGTGGGGTTTCTAATTCTCTTTGCAGGAGCCCTGGTGGTGCCTGGTTATAGTTGGGCTGCATGGGGCAAGGTCAGGCGCTTGAAACCACCAGCCAGTTGAGCGAGACTTTTCCCCCTGGGGAGAACTAGCGTCTCCCAGATCCACAGCGGGCAGTCCCCCTCCGTTCTGTCTGGTCACCAGGGGTTGGAAGTGACTGAAAGGCAGCGGGTTGGGTGTGTTGTTTGGTTTCTCTTTGCAATGTGAGACCAGAGGGGACTTTTAGGGCAAAAGTTAAAGACAAAACAAACTTTAAAATCCTACAAGTGTGTGATTTTTACCAATTTTTTTTCTATCACAGATTTTCTACTCCTTTATTTTAAATAAAGGCAAAAAAACCCCACCTAGTTATCTTAGTGACATTGATTCTTAGTGTTTTGTTTTTTTTTTTTGGTGAAGTAGAATTGTCTGCCTACTTTGGAGCTTTTAAGCTACCGGATATGTGTGGGAAAAGCACACCACCACATCGGCAACGTTCTCTTTAAATGCCTTATTGCAGTGCAGTAGGAGGCCTTTTGAGGGACCCCCCTACCCTACTTCAGAAGTCCAGTGATCCCCAAAGTGTGGTCTCTGAACCAAAAGTAACAGTATAACCTGGAAACTGAAGAAAAATACAAATTTCGGGTGCTCTCACCAGACCTACTGACTTGGGAACACCAGGATCGGGCACCCCATCCTGGTGTTCCATTAGTCTTCCAGAGAGTTGGGAAGCCAAGGGAAGTGCCTTCTGGGCTTTTCCTGTTCCCTTCTGCTTCACACTTCCAATCTCTCCCTTCTCACTCTCAATGCATGGTCTCACAAAGGCTTTCCCCAGGACTCTACTAGTATGCTAAGATCCTAACTTCTCCTTGAAGCCATTCTTCTAATCCCCAGTCATGTTTTCTCGCTTTCCCTGGGTTATTTCTGTTTAACATACCAATAGACAGTAAGAGCCCTCATGTAAGAGATAAACATCTTATCTTGACCCTGTCACTCCCTCCACTAAAAACCCCCCACAAAGTCCTCTAGACACACCACCTTCATCTTTCTGGGACATACTCTGGTGCTTTGTTCTGCTCTTTAACTAAAAAATGCTCATCCGGCTTATTCCCAAAAACCAAAGGCCATTTTCTCAATATTTATTCTTAACAACCCCTTGGAAATTAGTCAAGTTGATGAAGCCCCTTCATGAAACAATTTTGTTCCCTGCTTCAGGGATGACACTTCCTGCAGACTCTGTCCCCTTCTTTAGCCACGCAGACTCAATCTCCAGCCTCACTACGAAGCGTTGGAGAGGCCCAGTTCTCAGGCCTCTTCTCGGCCCTCTCTGTTTTCACTCCATGGATGGCATCATGCAATCCCACGGTTTGAAGATTACTTTTTGCACTGGTGACACCTGGGTTTGTTCTCACCCCCTGAACTCCAGGGTCTTATCTTCAACTGCTTATGCACTGTTTCCTCTTGGGTGTACAGTGAGTATCTGGAACTGCACATGCTCCATCCCAAACTCTAGCTCGCAATGTTCCTAATGCCGTGACCCTTTAATATAGTTCCTTATGTTGTGGTGACCTCCCAACCAGAAAATTATTTTCATGGCTACTTCACAACTAACTTTGCTACTGTCCTCAATCGGGTGAGGGTCATTCAACGCCCAGAGGGGTCTGGACGCACAAGTTGAGAAGCACTGCTCTACATTCTTTCCACCAAGCCACTGTGCTCCTGTCCCAATTCTATCACGTCCCAACCTACCAGCTCTCCGTTCTACCCACGCTTCCAGTGAAACACAGAGTCGCCCATGACTCTTCTCGCTTTCCTCACATCCTGCGGCTGATTCGGCAAAGTAGTTGGGAATCAAACCACTGCTCCCCTCTTCCACCATGATCACTTTCCTAAAATTCATTCTCTCTTCCTAGACTTCCTATAATCATCTATTTAAAAAAAAAATCATTTCATTGGGTGCTTATAGAACTTTATCACAATTCATGCATCAATTCAATAAGGTATATTTGTACAGAGGTTGCCCTCATTCTTTTCTAGACCTGCCCTTGGTATCAGCTCTTTGGGGGGAGGGGGGGGCATCATCACTGCCTCTGGTGGTCGTGGGCGCTACCCAGTGCTCTCCTGAGAGCCGCCGCTGGATTGGAACCGCCAAGCCCGCGGGCCGCCGTCCCGCACTCAACCACTTACGCCACCGGGGCTCAGCCAGGCATCAGCTCTTTTCTTATTACCCCCCCCCCCCATAATCCCCTGACAGATTAGACATTGTGATCATTTTCATCTCTCACACTGACTGCTGTCTCCCCCCATGCTTTCTGTTGTTCTTCTCCCTGCAGAGGGGTGTAATAAGTCTTCTAACTAGTCACATTCTTTTGTCTTTGGCGTTCTTCCAACAGTCACAGTGTACACTGATCCTTCAAACACACAAATCGAGCCATATCGCTCTTTTAAACTCCCCAATGACTTTCCAGCCCTCTGATCATAAAAGCCAAAGTCTTCGCTACACCCTACACTTCACAAGCGAAGCAAAGAAGTAGAAACGTTAAGCCAATGTGACAAAAACACCGACATTTACTCTCAGTCAAAAAAATTACAGCTCCTTTCCCACCTCTGCAGACGGAGACTTTTGAAGGCCTCCCACTCCTCTCAGAGAGAGTCTCTGACTGACACTCGGTCAACAAGGCTGTGAAAGGTGCCCTGCTTGCCTTTCACGTCACTCCAACAGGGTTTCTTGCTGGAGCTCAAATACCTTAGTCCTTACAACGAGCTGTTTTTGCCAGCTGGATGGCTCTTGCCGAAGAGGCCAGTGTTGCTCATGCCCTCCCAGCCGGCAGGCCTTCGCTCCAATGCCATCGATCTGGAGAAGCCTGACAACGGGCTCCATGGACACCGGGCCCTGCTCTTCACAACCCGCACCCCCAAACACTTGACTCCACGCTCCTTATGCCTCGCCAGTGCGCGGACCGCCTCCTGACATCCTACTTCCCTGCTTATTTTCTCTTTCTCCGTCCACAAGGACCTGCGTGCCAGCAGAGCAGGAACTCTACTCGGTGTCTGAGGCATTCCGAACTGATGATCTCACTTAACCGTAAGGAACTCAGGGGTTAGGACGGTCTATAATCCTCCATGCCATGGCCGGATAGAACGACAGAGGGCCTAAATGCGGGGATGATACAAGCAACCAGGCGAACGTCTCATCCTCTCATCTACAAGGAACCGACCCCATGGCCACCAACAACAGCATCACACACACGTCCTTAAAATGCAGGCTTAATTGTTTTATTAGTCTAACATATCAGGGAAAAGGCTATTTCTGAGCTCGTTAATTCAAGAAGTGAGAAAGTTGAACGTCCAGACGTCTATGGCTTACTGTTCACATGCTCTGCAGCCTCTTTCCCATCTCCACAGAAGGAGGCCCTTGAATGTCTCCAGCTCGGCCCCCCCCCACCCCCACCCCCCCACCCGGGGCGGCTGACTGACAGGCAGGAAACGAGAGTGGCTGCCAGCACAGGAGCAAGGATGTGGTGTCTCCTTGCAGGAGAGGCATGGCCTAAGGCAGAGAATGGGGACCAGATGGATTAGAAAGGTTAGTCTCCGCCTTTAAATCCTGTCAGTTGCGCTCATTTCACACAACTGGCATTCATGATAACCTCGGAGGCTGGGTAAGACCAAATACAAAGGCAGATATCACAGAGAGACAAGATGAATATTCCATGGCATGTGTAACGTGTCCAGCAGGCTCACTTTGAGAAATCCTTACTGGGGTTGTTTTCCTCTCTGCTTTGTTTCGGGAGGGGTGTGTGTGTGTGTGTGTGTGTGTGTGTGTGTGTGTCCTCTCCTCTCATCATAAACATATGTTTTTCTAGAGGATACTTTAGCATAGAAAATCGCTATGAGCTCTCACGGGGAGAGACTAGAATAACGCCCCCTGCCCCCCCTCCCCCAGGACCAATGTGTGGAAAGCCCGCTTGCACTGGAGTCTTTTCATTTAAATTCAGCTGGTGATCATTGGCGGCTGATTGTTTGACTAGCTGCTTTCCAGAGAATGTGTGCTTGAGCAGGAATGCAAACGAGTCCCTCTCTTCATGGTGGGCAGTAAGTTTGGTGAGTCTACTTGGTTAGCACCTGGGCGCCCGGTGTGTCTCTGAACCAACTCTCTCCATGCAGGCAAGAAACACGGGCTCAGTTCTTGACGGATCTAGCTCCTGGGCAGCCATCAGCCCTCTTTATTGGTGGTGGCTGTATGTTGCTGTGATGCTGAACAGGGTTAGTCCAGAGTAAGAAAGACTAAGAAGAAAGGCCTGGCAAGTTACCGAAAACCAGTTGGTGAAAACCCCCCACATAGGTCGCAGCAGTTCCGTGAATATTGGAAACTCTGGGTGGTGTCTTCTGTCTAGGACTGGCCAAAGGTCTAGGCCTCTGCAGGACAGAGGGGTGTCAGCATGCAAAGGGCAGATCAACGGAAGTGCGACAAGTATGTGCTGGTTGCAGGGTGGTCTGAAAGAAACTCAGACCCATGGGGGCTGGCACTCAAAGCAGGACAGAGAGGAGGAGGGTCCCTGTCACTGACAGGACCACCTACAGAAAGGGAGGGTGCCTCCCAGGGCCCACGCTCAGGGGTCCTGGGAATTCAGACATACATCCATTTCGGTGCTTAGCCAACCCCCAGAGACGTAACCCTCGGGCAGGTCAAGTGGTTTTAATTGTAGGGGAGGGCAAGACAAGGAAGGTCCCTAAAGTCCAGTGAGCGGCAGGGAAGGCAACCAACCATGCAGCAGCCGGGTGTACAGGCATGGCCCTCCTCGGTGAGCCTGCCTGCCTGCCTGCCTGTGTGGAAGCCAGGCTGTGGCTTCTCCGGGTAAGACAAAGAGGGGTGGACAGAATCAGGAGCCCGCTTAACGTGGGGCAACTGCTGTTCTGTCGACAAGGCCCTTGGAGTGGGGAGTTCTCTCTTCCCACCACAGACCACACCTGACCTGCCAGAGACAAAAGACAGGGCCACACTGGAAAAGAGACAGCTGGAGAGGGCGACTCATCCCCGAGGTAGGCACTGGCAGGGGCAGTCATCTGGGTCAGGCCCAAGCAACCCTCCTGCAGCACATGGGGTGCTGGGAGGGTGGGGGAGGCGCAGGCCGTGGAGACTGAGATGCGGTCCACAGCTGAATCTGGCCCAAAGGAGGGTGCCACTGGATGGTTTCACAAAGCATCTGGGCGCAGAGCCCCAGTGCGAGGGACGGGACAACATCAGCAGTCAATCAGGAAAGGTCAACTGCCCTGCTGGCAGCTGTCATCTCTGGAATACGCTGTTCAAACACACCCTCTGTCCACCGATCCACAAGGAAGGTTGGAAACAAACAAACAAACAAACAGAACGAGGTAAACTCAGTATCTTCAAGTCAATTCTGACGCCTAATGATCCGCTCCACTACAACGGTTCTCCACCTTCCTAATGCCACGGCCCTTTCACACAGCTCCTCTGGCGGTGCGGACTCCCCACAACCTTAACATTACTTTGGCCGCTACATCATCACTGTTACTTAGCTACTGTTAGGAATCGTCATGTAAATATCTGACATGCAGGATGTATTTTTGTTCTTACAACTGAACAGTGATCAATCACATAAAGCACAGTGATCAATCACATAAACAAGATGCAATTATAATTCACGAAGCGTCATTTTACCGCCAGCACTGCTGCTTTTTACACAGTAGCTGCTCTCTACGCATGTGGGACTGGTCCGCATAAGTTCATCAGGGTGCCAACCCTCTCACAGACATCTGTATTTGTACGGGGTGGATGTGATGGGGTTGGCACGATGGTGTCATCATGGCGGGGACTTGTACAGGGTGTATCTGTATGTGGACGGACCCACCAGGAGATGGATAGAGGAGCACTATCTTGGTTCCTAAGACCAGTAGAAAGACACGTTTCCTGATGGTCTTCGGCTAAAAAAGTGACCAGACGTCCCGCTTTTTAACAATTTAACAATGTCCTGAGGCGTTTTAAAATTAAAATAAATATTGCACTGTTTTTGCGGGCTATGAACATTTTTGTTGCTCCGTAGGGCCCAAATTTTTAATCAAGAACCCCTTGCTCCCCCCCCCGCCCCAGTCAATGGTGTCCCACTTAAAATCAGGTCACTTTATCTTAGGCGACCCCTGAGAAAGGGTCATTCAACGGGCTACCCACTCCTGCACCAGCGCCCTTTACCTGGCCCACAATGCTCACTGCTGTCCAGTGAATTTTGACTCAGTGAGTTTATCTCCCAGGAAGTCCCGAATACATCCTGGGCTCCTGGTGCCAGTGGTCAATTCTGGCTGGACTTGTGGCCCCTGTGAAGGAGGAGGCTTGTGGAGCTCAAGGATGAGATTCGGCAGAGTCCAGAGCTCACCTTGCTGGGCTCTGGGCATGGATGACAGGCAACAGCACACCCTACCTCCAGGCTTCCCTCCCCTCACTGCTTCAGCCCCTCCTAACACAAGATGCGGCATCCCCTCTCTCAGTCTGGGGTTGCTTTCCTTCTGTTTCCCTCTGCTTTGTGGATTCGCTGCTAATAGGATCGGTCTTAAACAGCGACAGCAAGTCTGTGACTGTGAACCAGTGAGCTAACATCTTCAGGTAAAAAAAATATGTGTACATTCAACTCTTCAAAACTATATTCCTAACTTCTTGCTCAAAGAGATCTTAAAATTAAAAAGAAAGAGAGGTCTTAAAATTGTGTGCAATGCAC
>PVJH01011468.1:0-68714 GCA_004026705.1 Nesogale talazaci | reverse complement strand
GGGGGGGGGGGGTTTGCTGTCTTGTTGGTGCGTATTGTTTTATTTTTAATTTTTTTTTGTTTATTTGGGGGGCATCACTGCCCTCTGGTGGTCGTGGGAGCTACCCACCCTTGCTCCCAGAGAGCTGCTGCTGGATTTGAACAGTCAAACCAATGGGCCACAGTCCCGCACTCAACCACTATGCCACCGGGGCTCAGGGCAGTGCATATTGTTTAAATATTATCCTACGTATTTCACATAGAGCTATGTATTAGTTTCAATTATAAGTCAAATATATCTATATCTTTAAAATTCATTTTTGCATTGCTAATTTCTTTGTAACATAATCCAGTTATTATATATGTTCAATATGACAAAAAGCACAGCAATGGACATATTCTTGGGCATGTTTATATGAGTGGTTTTCTTGACTATATATCATAATTGAGAGAGTGAAAATTTTAAATTTCAATTAAATCCTTACAAGTCCAAAATAAAATCAAATAGTCAAATAATCTGACTTACCAAAGCCTTGCACAATTCATGCACATAAAATTACAATATGACTGTTCTTGTCTCTTCTTTTTATTCATTCACTCATTTAATTACCTGACCAGTAACAAAAATAGGTCGATATGCCCAGTACTAAGAAAATAATCTACACATAAATGTGCACCATAACTGGGAAATAAAAATAATAAAATTGTATGTTAAAAGAAGTGCTACTTATAAAACTTTGATTGGAGTATATATTCAGATCTAGAGCTTAGAGAAATATTAGTCAAGGGGTATGGTAAATGTATTCCATTCTCATCAATCTATAGAATAATAGATAAAATAAATTTATAAAATAAATCTCATACAATATATTATATATTGGTTCAAAATGTATAGTTTAAAAGGTCTGAAATTCTCATAGATTTGTTTGAAGGAAACAGAAAATGAGTGGATTGATAACCTAGAGAATGTGATCCGAACATTTTCTTTTTATATGGAAGAGGGAAAGTCTAGATATTTGATTTATTATGAATTTGAGAGATAAATTTTAGAGATGGCATGACTATAGTGTTTTATTTTTGATCAAATCACTTATCGGACATCTGTCATATTTCATGTACTTCTGTGATGATCTATAAGTTATGTTGAGAGGGTGGATAATTATCAAAAAGACGCAGGATGGAAAAGGAAATCTTTAAGGTAATGATGCAGTCTACATTTTCTTTAAAGATACTATTCTAGTTTCAATGTTGAAATAGTCAAAAGACTGAATGAGAGATGCTAATACAGAAACTTGTGCAATATTCCTACTTAGAGAGAAATAAGCCTGACTTGTACAATGGCTAAGTGGGAAGGATGAGAAAAATGACTATTACATATGATACATATTTAAATGTAGGTAAAATAATATGAATAAATGACAAACTATGTAGGAGAGTATGAAAAAGAACAATCAAGTTTACTTGCATTTCTGATTTAGAAAAGAGGAAGGAAAATAAAATAAAAATGCTTCAAATAATTTGTTAAGTTTTGTGGATAGCCGATTTGAAGTGGTATGCAATGCAAATATTCTACACTGGCAGTGAAATACACTATCCGGGATGCTAGTTTTTTAAGGTACCATTGAGCTGCTTCCAACCATAGCAACCCTCTGTACAACCAAGCCGAACACTGTCAAGTCCCGTGGCCTTCTCACAATTGCTCTGATATTCAAGCCCAATGTTGCAATACATGCATCAATCCATTTCAAGGACCTTCCTTTTTCCTTGCCTTTCTTTACCAAGCGTGACGTCCTTTTTCAGGGACTGGTACTTCTTTAGCAGTTGTACATGTTGTACACGCCCAAAGCACAAGAGAGGAAATCTTGCCACCTTTTCCTCAAAGAAACGTTCTGGCTTTCTCTCTTCTAAAATATATTTGTTGGTTCTTTGGGCACTCCATGAAAACTTACAATAGTTTTCTCCAGCACCATTATTCAAAGATATCATTCTTCTGTAGTCTTCCTTATTTAATGTCCAATCTTGACATACATGTGAGATGCAACTTAGTGAAATGCTTACATCTGAGCACTTTAAAAGAGATTTTGTTCAGATTTAGTCAATGCTATGTGTCCTTTGCTATCTTGACTAATACTTCCATAAGCACTGACTGATGGATCTAAGTGAGATAAAATCCTGCAATATGTTCTCTTTTTATTATGATCTAGTTTTGATGATTTTATTCTTCTTTATACTGAATGGTTGTAAATATTGAAGGATGAAATGCTTGAACTTCAACAACTTCAAGTTCTCCTAATTTTTCAGCAAGCAAGGTTGTGCTGTCTACATAGCACAGGCTGTTTAAAAGGCTTCTTAAAAGACTGATGCCTGTTCTTCATATGGTCCCATTTTTTCAGTTTCTTTTCTCAGGATACAAATTAATAAGTATAGTGATGGGTTACAACCCTGAATTTGGACCATGCCATCATCCCTTGTTCCGGTTCTACTGAGAGCAGTGATTATAGCATAAGGAAAATGATCAGTTAAAGGGACTATTGCCACTAGAATTATTATGAGTTATTATCAACTTCAGGACATGAAAAAGTATTTTCAACATTTATTCTAAATCACTTTTCTTCTTCCCACCCTTCCTCTTATTCTTTAACATTGTCTGCTTTCTTTCTCCCCCACTTCTTCTTTTTTTTCCCTTCTGTCTTGTTCTCTTTCTTTCCTGAGAAATCATATGCATTATTCTGGTTGAGAACTTTCTCTTTTACATTTCCCTTCCACTTTACCAACTATTATGCCTAGGGATTTGTCTCTCCTGATAATATATCCAGTGCATAGGAAATGAAGTATGGAATACACTTTTTAGCGTGGAATTTGACAGATGAACACAAGGAAAAGTAAGAGAAGGCAGACAGAGTGAAAGGAGAAAATGAAAAAAAAAAAAAAAGAGGGAAAGTGGATTAGGATAGAAATTGTAAATCTTTTTGTTTGCCTTCTAGTGAATTCCAACTCCTAAAGATCCTCTCTGAGAAACAGAATACTCATACTGAACTCTGTAGTGGAGGGTATTGGGAGTTGTGTTCTTGCTATTTTCCTTCGTGAAGCCATGGTGGGTTCAAACCTTTGAACTCATAAGAACTGAGCATTGCAATCAGTAGGCCAACAAAGAGAATGTAAGAGGAAGACATAGAATGTGCAGTGCCATTAAAATAAGATAGATTTATGTCAGTGACATAGAGAGAGTAAAAAGGGGGCTGAAATATTTTAATTAGGTAAACTCAGCATTTGAGATATATTTATGGTAGCAATATAATTCTAAAGATAGATTTTTTTATTACTGAAATAAAAATACATGATCATGATATATACACTTTTATGTAGACATGTGATAATTGTGTATCACAAATGGGTAGTCTAAGTGTTTTTACTCAAGGTGAAATTGCAAGCACCTGTGAAATACATATTCATAAATAATGTTGACTAGTAATCATACTACAAAAGAAAAAGGATCCAAATTTGATCACTGTATTTTATTTTCAATTATTTCTATCACAAAATAACAAATTGTATCTACAGAAAAATCTAGGTATATATTTTTTCCAGAAGCATGCCTTCTGAAGCAGAGTAATGCTCACATATGCTATCATGAGGACAGGCTGGTTATGTAGCAAGAATTATAACTGTATAGTTTTGGTAAATAATTGACTGAAATTTTCTAATTTTAATACATACAACTGATTACTTATTTTGAGCATGGAAACACTATGAAATCTCCATTTATATAATCGTCCAATCAATAAATAATAGATATAGACTTTTTTCTTTTTATATTGAATTAAATTTCTCATACAACAATGAAATCTGTATTTAGCTATGATTGAATACGATTAAAAAATAGCAACCATATTATTAGAAAATAATAAGCAGTTTAGTCTAGAAAACTCTACTAAAGAGCATTCACACAAAATGGCATAATAGAATACATTATCATAAATCCAATGTATTTTAATTGTGTTATTAAAATACAGTTCTAATCAATTTACATATGAATACCTTTGATTGTATTAGATTGATAACAAATCTCCATGTCTACTCTAATCACCATGATAATTTACCCTTAATTTTTAATAGCTGTGTTTATGAATTACTTTGGATGATACATTCTTGTGATATAAAATACATTCTGTGCAAGTAATTTATGTTTTTAAATAGTCTGATTACTAAGGGCTGTGATGATGCAGATTAGTTTTTTAATGTTGAACTATATCATGAAAGTAAATGAAGGAATTGTCACATTAGCCCATGTCTTTTACACCTTGAGCTGTACTGCTTTTGTTTCCAAAAGGAGATTGCAGGAAACTCTGAAGATAATCGAATGTGCACTTATTTTAAAGTAAAAAAAATCCCCTAAGCCTCAGAAGTCACTCTCTTTCAAATTGTGGATGCTCTTTTTTAATGTTATAAAAAATGTAAGCTGTAACTAAAAAAATAATTTAAGAAATAATACAGCAATATAACTTCCACAAAAGAAAGCAAATACAAAAATTAACTCCTAAATTGCAATCTAAGACAATTTTGTATTTATGTAGAATTTGTAAAGTTAATCGATCACTGGTGTTTCACAAATAAAATGTCAAATTTAGAATAAGATAATTTTTCTGGGGCTTATGAAAGGAAGGGAAATAAAATTTATGTCATTTTGAGGTATTAAAAAAAACTACTCAGATGAAGCTATATGACAATAGAGAAAATATATTTTACTTACATGGCTTAGGTGACTATATCCATCATAGGTCAAATTACGATGGCTTGCCTATTGCTGTTCTGCTGGAATTCATGGTTTTAGTTGCATTCTGTATTAAAAAGCAATTACAAAAAATAGGAGCAATGTGCCCACTTCTCAAAATCTAGTGGCTGAAAACCTTAGGAATAGTAGCAGAACACTGTCTGATAAAGTGCAGGAAGATGAGCGACTGGGGTAGGAAGACACTCATATCACTGAAAAAGTTCAGAGAAAGAGTTCACTTCCCAGGCGAGTGAGAAAAGATAGGACTTGGTGGCAAAGACAGAAAAAGTCTGTGACACATTCATTTGACAATAAGACCTTGCTCAAAATAAAGGGGAAAAAAAGGATCTGGATAGTCCCTTTAAATGATAGATTGAAGACCAGCCCAAGAAAACTATCAGGATGTGAAATGTATAAGAAGAAATCTAAGAATCTTAGTATGAATCTAAGAATCTATGGATATTACAATATAAATGTATGCCTCTGCATAGGAAGAGCCCTATATTATCAGCCAAAATAAAGTTGGGCCTCCTCTCTGGAAGTGATCAATAACTGCTTATGTGAAAGTTTAACTCGAAACTGAAGAACACTTTTTAAAGTCCAGAAGAGTCAAAATATAATTTTGAGTATAACCCCCTGAATTTAGAGACCAGCTCATTAACAGATTGAAACTAATGAGCAGAGTACAAAGGAGTTGAAAATGACACATCAATATCACCATGCATGAAGGAACAAATAGACATTAACGGGACAGGAAAGAAAGAAAAGTACAAAATGAATGAGACATGATGAAATGTGTCTTTTGTTAGTGGATTAGCAAAAGCAAATGGAAGAAATTATGAAGCAAAGGAGTTGAACAGAAAACTTTAAAAGACAGCTTGAGAAAAAAATAAAGTGTATGGCGATATGTGCAAAGTCCTAGAATTTGAATATCAATTAGAACATCAAAAGGGAAAAATCATTCTGAAGCTCAAAGAAATAAATCAAACCTTGAATTTAAATATTAAAGGACGCTAAGGGCTAAAACTTTGATGAATCTCCAAATATATTCAACCATTATCCCTCAATTTAAAGAGATAAAATATTATCAAAAACAAAAGACTTAGAAAGCAGAAATTAAAGCTGATCGTAAGCAAGCAGGTTTCATGAGTTGACAGAATACCAGTGGAGATATATACACCAAGTGAGGCAGCATTGCAAACACTCAGTAGTCAGTGCCCAAACATGCAGAACAGTCTATGATCAACTGATTAGAAGAGATCCTTATCTGTGCCCATTTCAAAGAAAAGTATCCGACAGAAGGTGGAAACAATCTAACAATATCATTAGTATCACTTGCAAGCTAAATTTTTCTGGAGATACTTTTTTAAACCATTGCAACAGTACATCAACAAGGAGCACCTAGGAATGCAAAATGAACTTGGAGAGGACTTAAAATAAGGGGTGTCGTTGCTGGCACTAGATCTATGATAAGTTTCAGCCAGTTTACACAGAGTTGACAGCCACCTGATGCCAGTCACATTTTTTTTAATGTTCTCTTGCTTTTTAAAAAAAATGCTCATCTCTGCAACAACATATGCTAAGTAGTAAGTAGTAATTTTCATTCTGTCTAAAGGTGTAAAAGAATTAGGTAGAATTATGCTTGAAGCGTTGAGCCCCAGTGATGTAGTGGTTGTGTGCCGGACTGCGGCCCACAGGGTTGTCAGTTCAAATCCAGCAGCAGCTCTCCAGGAGCAAGGCTAGGTCACCTACTCCCACCAGGTGGCAGCCATGCCCACAAAGATAAAAAAAGAATTATATTTGCAATGTTCCTTTATTAATTTCATAGAACTCATTATACTTTAGATGAAATACTACATTTTTATACCCTTGTATTTTTTAATTTGGTAAACATAACATAAAGAGGAAAAATGTCACATATTCAGTGAGTGTATGCTCTCATTCATTTCAACTTATTACTATGAACCAAATTCCCACTAGATACTTTTGGTGAATTATACAATTCCTAAAAGTGACCAAAAACAATAAATTTTCAATAGAAGTGGAAAGAGGATTTTCAAAAATGCACTTATTACGTTCAGAGAAGTCACCTGTTTCTAATATATCAAGCACAATGACGATTCTCCTTGGCTTACCTGACAGGGATGTGAACTTACTTCTGAAATGAAAAGAGAGTTAGTTAAAAGATAAATCACATATCCAATGATGCTCAGATTTAAAATGAAGAAAATTGCAAGTGAGGATGCCAATTAAGAAGCAATATGGAAATATCGTAAATAACAGTTTTAGTGTCTTGCCAGGTATTTTTGCATAATTTTAATGAATATTTTTAAATTCTTCTGTAATATTGTTTGGTGTATCTCTTGTACTGTTCTTATGTAAGTATTAACTATGTAATTACTAACTACTAGTCAGTAAATCTTTTTTTTTATATTGAATGGTCATTAGGGCAATGAGCCAGTTATAAAATTAATTTACTTCCATCACTGCATTAGATGGGTCTTGGTTGAAAGCAGAGAACACCAGGTTTGAATTTATTTGTGTTTTATTGATAATGAAAAATCATGCAACTGTGCAATCCAGGACAAACGATAACTAACTACATAAGGAATATAAAATTCAGCACTAGGAATTGCTTTTATGGCTAATATAGCATAAGAGGGGTTAGTTTAAAAAGAACATGGTTTAGAATCAGGAAAAGCATATGATTGTGTTGCACCCTTTCAATCTGAAAACTTATTCAACCTTATTCAAACTTATTCAATCTGAAAGTTGTGTAAAAGTTTTGAGAAACTGGATGATATGTAGAAAAACACCTCGGGATTGGAGAAGGGCTTAATATATTGTAACAATACAGAAAATCCAACATTGGTTGCTAATAAAGACTGAAGACTGTAGCCTTCATTTTGACTACACCTCAACAGAAAGAAAACTAAAATCTTCACAAATGGACTGAGATCCTTAAGGTTTATTGTGCCAACCTGGCCAATAAACATCTGTAGATTAATTAAAGGGTGGCAAGATAAATGGTTTTGTGAGCCTCGCCTTTCTGGTCATCAAGTCTCTTGCATTCTCATAGTTGAACCAGGGTGCAACTGCTTTAACCGTTTCTTGCTTCAGCTGGCAAGGCTCCCTTCTTACAAGACATTCCTGAGGACAAGCCACATGGGACTGCCCTGATGCAGGTATGGGCGCTGGAGCAGCCGTGGGGAGACCCCTGCCAGTGCTGAGATGCTCACATGCTCACTAATTCAGCTTTCCTCCTGCAGTCAGTGTCATTGCATGTGTTTTTGTGAGGGTGAGGAAGACTTTGTAGATCAATGTTGGACATATGGGCTAATGTTTGACTTAAGGTCTAGGACAGCGCTGGGTTGGAATGCTTTCTTAATGTACACTTGCCCTTTATACAAAACTTTTTCTTAAGCAAATATGGGTTTCTGTAGATTTTTCTCCTAGTTTTCCCAGACTAACACATGCACCATTGTCAATAAATAATATAATGATAAATGGAAACTAGATTGACATTCCTGTCTTTAACTGGATTCACTATAGAAACAATTCTACTGACACTTATAAAGGACAACTTACTTCAAAAAAATGGTTGATATAGTTATGGAAGTGGTCATTCAAAAAGTTTGAAGGAATACAGTAAAGCTATTAGTAAATAACCAAGGTTTCATGAATTGATAGAATGACAATGGAAATCTATCAACCAACCACAGCAGTATTGCACACTCTAAGTTCATGGGTCAGATATTAAACCTGAGACTTCCGTGTCTCATGTAGTTGTTGGGGCTGAATAACCCAACATTAAAACATTAGTACACGAAACTGGTAGCTGCAAAAAGTTTGATAAGTCTTATTGCAGGTAATGAATGACACCAGTAGGAGAAAACAAAATGACATGCCATTGAATCAAGTATAAAAACCAGAGCTAGATACTGGAGTTAGATCCTGAAAAAAAGGGAGGCAAGTTTCTGATTAACATTGGAAATAGATCATACCTCTTAAACAATGAATAGCTTCAGGGCCCTGATGTGAGTATGAATGTTGCATTCTACCCTAATTTTAGCTCAATATGGAGGTTTACAACTGATTGTTATTAAATTGAGGTGCGGGGTTAACTGAGAAATCACTGAGAGTCCTGATCAAATGTAGTTGGCACAAAACTACACTATTGCCAAGCATTTCATTTTATTTAGAGTCACAATTAACACTCGTAGATGCAGCAGTCATGAATTCAAATGATGCATCTTCATTTTGAAGATGAAAATGCACTTAACTAAAACCACAGTATTTTCAGTAGTCTTAGATGCTTATAAAAGCTGGACTAAGGAAGACTAAAGAAGAATTGATACATTCTGTTGAAGAGGGGGGAAGTATATTGAAAGCATAATGGTCTACCAGAAGAACAAAAAGTCTTTCAGGAAGGTGGTATAATGATAAACTCTAGAAGCAAGATTGTGAAATTTGGTCTCAAGTACAGTGGACATATTATCAGGATATACCTGCCCCTGGTAAAGGATTTTAAAAAATGTCTGTGAAAAAGCAGAAGGCACTCAAGAAGGTGTACTACCAGAGAAAGCAACTTTAGCACTAGGTCAAGCATGAAAGCTATGGTGCAGGATTTGCAGTATTTAGTTCTGTTATACAGAGTTCACTATGAATCAGTCGACTTGATAGTAACTATCAGCAGGAGACTACACACAAAAAAATAAGTATAATAAAGAAGTTATTTTTCCCACCATGGTGATTTGTAAAACTGATGAAAATAGAAATATTATATGATCCAGCAATACCATTGTCGGTTATATAACTCCAAAGAAAAAAGAAACATTAAAAACAGATATTTGCTCCCCCTAGGTTCATCACAACACAGTTCACAATAGCAACGAGTTGGAAACAGCTTAATCAGTAGAAGATTGGATACAAAAAATAAAATCTGTGGTACATACACACAATGGAATATAGGCTTCTCTAAATCAAGCAGTGAAAGCATGAAGCACCACATGGTAAGTAGGGATCTGGAAAACATTGTGCTGAATGAAAAAGTCAAAGACTGTCTGAGTCCATTGCTGTTGAAACAAGCAACAGACAGGCACAAACTCAGATCACTAAGTGACCTGGACTCTGCTTCAAACATATTTGTAATCTAAGGATTTGAAACTGAAAATTCATGATATTCGGGAAGCACAAAAAGGTATATCAAGCTTATTGAACTGTGACAGACATTGAACAGTGGATAATCATTGATTTATTTCACCAATGTCCTATTTGCTCATATAATATTCAAGCAAACATGTGGTTGAAAATAAAAGTAAATATCGTTGCATATTTTCCCTGACAACCAACTCCCATGATTTGTGTAAATAGTGTCCACCCACACAAGAATTGATTCTGTACATGTGAATAATTCAGGTATTGCAATATGAGTTAACCTACATTGGTACAATAGTCCTCTCTCAACAGCATTTAAAATTTTTGTAACAGACAAACTAAAAAACATATTGTTTAGAATGGGGGTATGGAAGGAGTAAAGCAAAGACTCAAAGCCCATCTGTAAACAATGGAACGTCCTCCCCAAAGAGGGATCACAGGGAAGGACTGAGTCAACAAGGGTGCAGTAAAACACCAAATAAATATACTATATTCCTCTGGTTCCTTGAAGCTTCCTCACTCCGCACTATCATGTCACCAGCACTGCCCCTCACTTCAGACTAGACTGGAGCATATACACAGGTACAATTAAGAGTTAAAAGCTCATGAAACAGAAATTAGGTAACAGGAATGGAAATAGTGATAACAAAAGGGAAGGAGAGGGAGGGGAAACTGATTCCAATGATTTATATACCGTCACACTCTCACTACCACACCCCATCAGGGATGTGTGGAGAAAGGGAGACAGCATTCTGTGTAAGATATGAAAATGATAACAATTTATAATTTATCAAGTGGTCATGAGTCTGAGGGGGAGGGAGGGAGAGAGAAAAATTGGAACTGATACCAATGTCTCAATAGAAAGTAAATGTTTAGAAAAGAATGGCAACAACATATGTACAAATATGCTTGATACAATTGATTGCTATTAAAATTTTAAGAGTCCTAATAAAATGAGCCTTTAATAAAAAAATAGTAACAGCTTGTTCAATAACAATAATAAGGGAAGATCTCTATGCCTCAAAGAGACTTGATCAACTATGCCATAAACTAGCAAGGAGGTCTCTAAAGGAGGCCAAAAGCACAGGGGGGAAAAAGCATAAATCAAGGAATAGGTGTTGGCCTTTCATTTAATCATAGCTCCAATTTAAGAGCAATTGCTTCGTACAGGTGAATACTCACCAATAGGAAGGGAACAGGGATGATATAGGGGCTATAGCCAAGTGTGGTGAAGAAATTAGATGATGCATGGTTATAAGATAAAAGAGGGGTCTTTAAGGTTTGTTTCCAGACAGGCAGTCCACACCAGTGAGATGACAGCTAAGTCCACATGGAAGAAACATACCAGCTTCAGTGACTGAAGTATTATAAATCATAATCTGAAGCTGAAGGAGGGGTGTTATCAGATCCTAAATTGTGAGACTGAGACTCTTGTTTGTAGAATGCTATTGATGACAGTGGAAGCCTAAGATATATTTGTGAGATTTACCTGGGAAATAAGATGTTGCAGTAATATAAATCAGGGCTAACTTGAGACTGTTAAGAGTGAAGGGGTGGAGTTTAGCCTGTCAATAAGGTCTCAGACATATGTGTTACTATTGGACTTTTAAAGTTGACACTTTATAATTGTTACTGTTTTTCTGTTTTACAATATATGAAACCCAAGATTGATGAATGCATAGAGAAAGCAAGGATAGATTGGGGTGAGTAGTGGGGAACTGATGTCAAGGAATTCAAGAAGGGAGAGAATGCTTTGAAACTGATGGTGGTAGCAATTGTACAATACTGCTCAATGTTGCTGAATCGTGGAACAATATATTTGTATTAGCTCTGAATAAAATACTTTTTTGGAGGGAAAAGTTAATTTTCATTTTTAATGGATACATATAATGTTTTCCCTTAAAATCTATATGCAATTTTCTTTTTATAAAATTGACTGACTGTTCTCCTGTGACCACTATAAAGGGTTATCCTGAACTGCCAAATCTAATGGCTACATATTATGGTATGCAGCCCTGGTGGTGCAGTGGTCATATGTTGAGCTGTGCTCCACATGTCCGGCACTTGCAAGCTGTCAGCAGCTCTGCAGGAGAAAGGCTGGTTTTCTATTCACATAAACAGATACTCAGGGGTCATTGAGTTGTTTTGATATTTTAAAGTCGTGCGAGTCTTATAGCATTGAATATGAAAATCTGATAAGATCTAAATTTTATTCATAAATGAACATATAAAATATTCATTAAAGATGTTTACTTTGGTGCTGGTATTTAAGTTCTGATTATATTACAAGGTATGGTCGTGCAACAAAATACCTCAACAACATTAGCTGGATCTTTCAATTAACTAATTTTGCTAGTATATATTATCAAATATTTAAAGTTTAAATTTTATTTGGATAATGATTTCAAATCAATTTACTGGATTAAATTGCATATTCCTTAAATATATATACATGTATACATGCATACACATATGTATGTATATATAAAGATCTAACTTTCTTAAAAGCAGGAAATATGAAAACATTATCTGTTATCAACTAATTTGAAGGTCTACCAGAGTAGTCTGAGTATAATAGAACAGAGATGGACAGAGAAAGGAGTGCCATGTGATGCTTTACATGCAAGGCAAGGAATGCTCGTAGCTATCAGAAGAAAGGAGGAAGAAACAGAACTGATTTTCTCAAGTCTCAAATAGAATCAATAGAGAAGATAAACTATTACTTATTCTTCTGGTTAACTTCCCAGTTGGTATGTCAGCGCGGGGAAATCTAGATATTTTTACAGATTATATTTAATAGATATATAATATTTTAAATAAGCAGTATAAAGAGAACAGAACTCCCCATATCTGAGGATCTGAGGTGTTTTTTTTTTTTTTTTTTACATTTCTTTGATTCCTCTATGTGATTTATATAAACACGTACCTCAAAGCAGAACTCAACTCTTTATTTTGCCCTCATCCTTACTTCCATCAAATGAAAAATTAAAAAGAAAATGAGAAATAGGAAAAAATAGCAAATAAAAAATGACCAGATTTATTTTTTGGAGTTTGTAAATATATGGGCTGCTTTTATTGTGTGTAGATAATTTTGTATTGAAATGCACATTCACTGTCTCTCTCTCATGGTCTCTTCAATTCCCCATCTGCAAATTTCCTATGTGACACATGATAAGAAAATATCTTTATTTAACTTTTGTCCTCTATATATCTCACTTGTAAAATTTATACAAGCAACATATTAACTTATACAAGCAAAATATTATAAATTATATTTGCTATTTTAATTATAATTTGTGAAAGGTAGCACATTATTTAAGTTTATCAAAAGACTACAGGATGAGCAACTTAGTAAATGATTTTGTGCTCTTTTTTCTTGGCATTATTGAAGAAAATAAACTAACCCAGAAATAATAAATGAATACTCTAAGGTGGTCACTTCCAGTGCCTTCATAGTCACTTGCAGACACACTCACAATTGTAAAATGGTTGACTCTGGTCAAGCCTCCTCTCCACACACTCGCCGAGGAGGAAAAGTAAGAGAGCTACTGGTGCTTTTGTTTCCTATCTCATACATAAATATCCTCATAGTCTACACATTTTTCACAATTTGTGTTTTCATTCATTGGTGAGTTTCTCTCTCTATTTTTTAAAGCAGGCCTCCTCTCACAAATATAACACTAAAGTCCTGTCTGTTTTTAACCTTAAGTATAAATAGACTTAGAGGTGTTCGAGTAAAAATTGAGTGTGCTTTCATAATCCTTCTGGTTCACAGTGATCTCGGTGGAGAGCTCAGTGTCATTGAGTCCGGGGCATACATCACCGCTCTTGTTAGGTGCCACTCAGTCAGCGTCCAGTGACCTTGAAAGAGGGCACAAGCGAGCAGAACGCCGGGTCCTGGGCCAACCTCACAGTTATTCTGCGACTGCCCAGTGGTTGCAGCCATCGTGTACATCTTTAGTGTGGAAAGTCTTTTTCTTTTCTCTGCCCCTCTACTTTACCAAGAATGAGTCTGTCTCCACATACTGATTCCTCCTGAAAACCTGACCAAAGCATATATGATGAAGTCTAGGGAACCTTGATACTGAGAAACTTTCTGGCTATATTTCTTCTAAGGTAGAATTATTTTATTATTTCGGTGTGTTTTTTTTTCTGGCAGGGCATGTGACAGTCATGTGTTTATGTCAATTTTATGATTGAAATGTAGGGGTGGAGTCTAGCCTGTTAATCTGGAGATAGCAATTGAGTAGTCAATGAGGCCTCTATGTGGGCATGGCTTTCTCCTGAGACTTCTGGGAAATCTAGCAATATTTCCCTCATGAAGATGAGAAGCTATTCTTCCCCAGCTGTTGAGAGTTAGTCCCAGAGACGATGAATCAAGGACAAGACAAGATGGCAGCATCTGAGAAGCTGAAGGAGCCAGAGCAGAAGCCACACGGCTTTCCCCTGATGGAGCCAGTCCTCTGAAGCTGGAGAGGCCATGTGGAGACCCCTGCCAGATGAGTTGATTCTGCCACCACTGGAAGCTGTTGATGAACCCTGAGGCCTGGAAGTGAGGAGCCATGGGGAGACCCCTTTCAGCACCGAGATTCTGCACCCACTGACCTGTGACTTCGTGAGTCGGAAGGAGACTTTATAGACTGGTATTGGGCATATAGGCTAATGACATGTGACTTTGAACTGGACTGGGTTGGGATGCTTTCTCAGTGTCCCATTCCTTTTGTATATAAACCCTTTCTTTATATCGATATGCGTGTCCTTGAATTTGTTCCTCTAGTCTACCTGGACTAACACAGGGCATGACACTTTCAATATATTTTTTTTCAATATTCTTAAGCAGCACTATAAATCAAGTGCACCTAGTTTCCTTTGGTGTGCCTTACTGAATGTCTAACTTTAACCTGTAGATGCGGCTAATAGTAAGAGCTGCAGCTGGAAACCACTAGACACTCCACAGACCGTGGTGATTTCTAAGCAATGTGCTGGCAATGCTCTTAATATATAACAAATGTCTTTAAGCAAAAACATAAATAGTACAATATTATGCATTGATCACTATAAAATAAATTTTGAGTCTAGAAGTTTTCAGAAACCTAACCTTTTATCTTCACTCTGTATTTATTCATTTAACTTCTATAGATGTTATAAAAGCACAATTCATTTTTAGGCTACAACTACCACAAATAATAAAAATTAGCTCTGCAGGGAAGTGTATGTATCACTCTCTGTGTGAATGTGTATGACAGAAAATATCAAATGTAAATCTCCTTTCTGGTAAGCACACTGGTAAGATAAAAGGATAATATTTACAATGCATATTCTGCTTAAAGTTAAACTTAGCAGTCACTAATAATGTGTATTATGCTTCAGTAAAATCTATTTTATCTAATAGCTGGAAAGATTTTATTGATAATATCAAGAACTCTTTGTATATTCCTTTTTATTATCTAATGACTAGTAACATCTTTTGATACACTTAGGAAGCATGTATGTTTTTAGGTCTTTGGGTTAGTTGTCTCCAACGTTTTTTTATTGATAAGTATTCAAAATATTACCTATGTAAAGTAGTTCAAAGTGTCAGTGAAAATAATAATGCTGAAAATAATAATTAACTTTAACTGAGACTTTACAAACAGAATTTCCTAAGCCTTGTGTCACCATATAGGAAATTGAATGTTATGCATGAGGCAATTACACAGAAATATTTTTCTTTAAGGCAGAAATTGCTTATAATCAAAATTACTTCTTGGCATTTCCTTAAATCAACCATGAAATGCATTCAGAGACATTTACAAACAAGTCTGACACATCTGCTTTTTCTGCCAGTCACAGAAGAGATAATGTTTTTTGCCTCTTTGATGTAGTTTTATTTAGGGGTAATGGATAGAACCATTTCCTCTGTATCTTTTAATACTGGAATAAATCTCAGGAAGTAAGGTCACACTGTGAGAGATAGAGGAGCATGACCAAAACTAGGACAAGACCTTATTCATGTATCACATCCCTTTGTCCATTCTCCAGTAACTGTTCATTGAAGAGAACAGTTCACAGATCACTTGAGCATTTGTCTGCTTTGTAACAATTTTCACAGACGCACCAATGCATATAGTTGAAGAAACACTGGGGCTGCTAAGGTCAGCAGTTTGAAACATGCAGGCACCTAGCAGGAGAAAGTTGAAGCTTTCCATTGTGCTAAAGAGTTACAGTTTCAGAAATCCGTAGAGGCAGTTCAATCTTGCAGGGCTGGGTCGCATGAGTTGGAATTGATTTGATGGGTGAAATATGAAACATTGTACTTCTGTGAAGGTTACAATCTCAGAAACATACCTGAACAGTTCTATCCTGTCCTATAGAGCGGGCTTCATGGTAGTGAAATGTTTCAATGCTATTTTCTTATGTCTTGTCTTCTTACTATCTTTTTAAAAAAATATTATTAATTGGGAGTTAATGCATTTATCATATCATTACATAGTTCAATGACATCAAGCAGAATTGCTACCACAATTTCCAAACATTCTTTTTCTTCCTGGATGCTTTGACATCATCTCCCTTTTACTTCCATTCACCACCACTGGACCCCCAGCCCCCCAGCCCCTGATTCTGCTTGCTGTGGCTATATGTTCGTCAGTTCTGGGCTTCATATACCTAAGCAGAAGACCATAGAGTAGCACTTCCAGGGGATGATCACCAATGCCTACACCTCTGAGATGCACCCTCAAATGAACAAACAAAAACAAAACAAAAAGACAGATGTTCAGTTGTACCTTCCCTTTTTTATTGTAAAATTAATTATCTTCCTTTTAAAACTCATTTTTGCCTTCTTTCTTTCTTTTTACCTGTTGTTAAGTGCATTTTAGTCCATTTCAACATATTCTCTTTTTTAAAATCATTTTACTGGGGGCTCACACAACTCATCACAATTCATACATCTATCCATTGTATGCAAAGCACATTTGTACATTTGTTGCCATCATCATTCTCTAAACATTTTCTTTCTATCTAAGCCCTTGGTATAAGCTCCTCATTCTCCCTTTCCCTATTCCTCCTCCCTCATGAACTATTTATAATTATGAATTATTATTTTTGTCATATACAGTGTGCAATGTCTCCATTCACCCTCTTCCCTGTTGCCCGAACCCCAGGAAGGAGACTATATGTAGATTTTTATAATAGGTTCCCCCTTTCTACTCCACCTTCCCTCTACCCTCCCATATTTCAACATATTCTTGCCTCATGTGATACAAGAAACCTGCCTCAGAATTACTAACATTAAATGGAAAACCATCTCAGAGCTTTTCTTCTACTGAGGCACTGGGTGATTTCAAACCACCAATCTATCTGTTAGCTTCCAATTACTTCATTGATGTGTCACCAGAATTCTTTTTAATTTTAATTTTTGAGTTCATATCTTAAATATAGTACAATAGAATAGTGGCTTTTCTGACTTGAAGTGTGACTTATCTCACCTAGCTGACCTATTATTTTTAACTGTGACCTATCCAAACCAAATAATCATTAACTTTCTAAATTTTTTTCCTAGATAGAACTTGAACACAAAGTATGTACATCATTGATTGCCATATGATAAAATAGGTTTCTATTTATCTAAAATATTTAAGACAACAAATTATTTTAAATTAGTAGTTAACGTAAACATTAATGAACTAAAGAACATATGGCTTATATACTAATGCTTTTCCTTAATGAAGCCTTATTCCCAAACAACACTTCCTATAATGGGACAGGAGGCAGCTGGAACTCAAAACATTAGAAGAAGAAAAGAATATTGAACAAGAGAATTGAAAACACCCATAGAAACCATATCTTTAGGCAGGACTGTGGCTATCTCATTACAGCTGTCTTATTGTTTATCTCTCCATTAGCAGCAGTGCAGAATTTGCTTCAACACATCCTAAAACCTATGAGCTGAGACAAACTTACTTAAAACAGGAGACACCAAATTAAAAAAAATAAAGGAAAATATGAACTGTTCTTGCTTGATTTTTCTACTACAAAAATGGAGACTTTTTTTTTTAATCAAAATAGATGTTTTGGTATTTTATGACAGTTACCCTGCTTTCTAATACTTTGGGGGAAAATATAATTTTCATTAGCTCCAGAGCAGAGCTTAACTTCCCCTATCTCCACCACCCACTTAGGACATCTCTCTACCATTAAATATTGGATTTAAATGTTAGGGATGCCAATAAATCAACATGTATTTTTATTAGATAATGTAGAAAATAGATTTTACTATTTTATTTATTTTTTTATTCCTTTGCTACATTCTTGTGTTGCTTTTCTGAATTACTGCTATTTTGAAAAATTTCTTTCATGAGTCTAAATATAAATCTTTGAAATCTTTATTAGTATATTCTATTATACTTTGTGAAGTGTTTGCATTCTTTTACTCTGCTCACTCTCTGATGTAGGGAAACTGTTTCAATATGGTCCTTGTATTCATTTGTCTGTAACTCCCACCCAACTATTTGGTGAGACCACACAAATCAGGTGCAGAGAATTTTAACTTAAGGAATGATTCATTTCACTGTATATAAGAATGCAATGTCTCAGAAACAGTAACAGAGCGAATTCTCAGGATCCTTGGGTAAGGGAGGCATAGTAGAACACGTTCTTTTCTGCAGAGGTCACACGAGACCAGTGAGATAAAGCAGAGGAGTTGCAGCACAGACACCAGGGATCAAGGGACTGGGAGGCTCCGCAGTGAGTGCGATTCCTAGGGCAGAGATCAAGGCAGAGCTGAGGGGAGCATGTGGTTCGGAGCCTGAGGGCTAGAGAGAAATGGTTTCTAGTTGAAAAGAGAAGCTGCCAGGCACCAAATGTTGCTTCTTAATGTCTTCAAATCCTAACTGTGATAGCCTGTTATCTTACCCAGCAACTGCCCATATGCATGACCATTGTCTGGGGGTCCTGTGCATTCATTGCAATGAATTATGAAACCCAATCTGTATCAGAGTGGGGTAGAAAGGGGGAGATTATGAAAGTATCGAAACATGTCTGACTTTTGTTTTGTTGCATTTGGCCTTGTGCTTTGTGTGGAGTTGGATTCTCCTTTTCACCATTTAAGTTGAGGTGGTCGGATTGGACTCCAAACCCCTCAACTGACTGGAGCCATATTGTCTCAGTGGTTCGTCACCACCAGCCACTGTAATGGATAAAGGTGGGGCTATCTTTTCCCATAAATATCTATACAGTTTCCTACTCCCACCAGGGCCGTGATGCGGAAAAAAAAAATTGCATATCCTTGCTATGCAATGGAGTTTACTCAATGACAGATGTGTTTCCTTTCCATTTATTTTATTTTGGTTTCTTTCATTTTTAAGGCAGAGTTGTAAATGTAATTATGTATTTCTTTACTGATTGTATGCTTGGTTTTTTGTGCTTATTTTTATCTGGATATATATATATATATATATATATATATATATATATATATATATATATAGAGAGAGAGAGAGAGAGAGAGAGAGAGAGAGAGAGGTTTATTTATCCTTTTCTCCTTACTATCTTTTCTCCCCTTTTGTGGAAGCATAGAACTAAATGATTATAAATATTTCCCCCACAAAAGTTATATTATTTTAATTGCTGTTGTTCTGTGACATTTGCCTATGTGTGTCTGTTTGTGGTGTTACTGAATTAAGTGTGCTTTTTCTTTTATTACTTGACATGATATACCACACACATGTGAGAATCTTCTCTGATTACATCATCTAACTTCCCTTATAATACTGACTGGAGGTAGTAGAGCAGTTTCTTTGTCTGACATTGGTTGAAAAATGTTGATTCATCAAGCTGCCTTCATAACCCCAGTGGGAGCACAGGGTCCACTCCACCTGGTACTAACAACTAAAGAATCCTGTAAAGGATATCTCCAGAAGCAGGGTGATGAAGTGCAACCCAAATGAGCATGAGAAACCCTTTTTGCATGGACATTTGGTAAGTCAATAAATCATTGGGGGTTGAGAGCTTTCAGTGCATGGAAGTCAACTTGCAGCAACTGTCTGGGTGTAGGATGTGAGACATTGAAGCCAGGAAATGTTAAATGAGAACACTAGAATTCCTGGTTTCATTTGGCAGAACTTCAGATGATGAGGTGAAGGACATTGATGAGGTGATACCCAGCCATACACCCTTGGGCACTAGATCATTGCTGAGTTTTGCTCCCCACGGGTGCATACCCTGGCTATTTGCTTGCCAGGAAAGGGGGGTAGTTCACTGTCCCTGTGAGGGTAGCACAAGGACATGCCCTACTTGTTGCTGCACTGATGGCAACAGAGGAGGTGTATGAAGTACATCTATGAACCATTGGTTGTAGATCAAGGATGAATGGAATTCACTTATTGACTGTCAGCAGCATTAAAGAAAGCACATGCCACCAACTCCCAAGTGACTTAGGTGTTGGGGAGGCAAGTAGGGCAGGTGCATTCTCATGACTGACCGTAGAGTAGCATAGGAGAGAGTGTACTAATTAGCAGGCTGGGTTTCAATGAGCAGCCAGGAACACAGCTGTGCATTGTTCAAGTGGAGGTAGCAAGTGTTCATGGTCAGGTGTGGGGCAGGGAGGAAGGGGCAATTAGTGTCACTTTTTGTCAGGCAAGTGTTGTGGTATGTATAAATGGAATAAGAGTGAGAAATCATGATCCTCTTGTCTTCAGGATGCACACTCGGGAAATCCTCATAGATGGTGATAAGGCCCAAATGCAAGTACAGTTTAACTGGAGTCCAGGTGAGTGGAGACAATTCCAGTTGCCACTCTTGCCAATGAACTGTCTGTCTTTGTTTCTGCCATTTTCCCTGATCTGCAATGACTAGGATTCCTGGATCTCTCACAAATCTCCTCACATGTTTCCTCCTTAGATCTTGTTCATTTTCTGCTCACCTTGGTTCACTTTTTTTTTATCTACATAGTTTTTCTCGAATTGGGATTTCTGTGAAGTTGACTTCTTATGTTCCTTAGTGGAAAGTATTACTCTCTCCTCAATGGAAGTATTGCTTGCTCTGTCTCAAGATGGACATGATTCTCAGGCCAATCTGACAAGATTCTTGTAAATTTTATTTGATATTTTAATTCACATGGTGGTCAAGTTAGTTGGACATCATTCAATTTTATTCTTAGGATTCTAAGAACCATGTGTTTGCTACACATGGTTTCTCAGGTCATTCCTCTTGGGGCATACCTTGACATGTCTGACTATTCCACCATCCCATGAAAACTTTCATGTATGCATGTGTGTATGTATATATGTACATATGTACACATACTACTTTGACTTTGGCTGGGTTCTCTGAAGAAGCGTCTCTGATGATGTTTTTGTTTTGTTTTGTGTAAATATACTCAGACCCATTGTCATTGAGTTGACTCTGACTTACAGCAACTCTATGTAGGATTTCCAAAACTACAAATATTTATAGGAGTCACTAGTGTCATCTTGCTCTCTAGGAGTGGTGGATGGGTTTGAAATGTGGATTTTACAGTTAGCAGTCCAACATTTACCTGGCAGTGCCACTAGTACTTATGTAATTATATAGAGATATTTGTATCAGAGAAATGCTTTCAATTGCAAAGTCAGTAAAATTTTAAGTCCATGAGTATGATATTAGACCTCCCTTTGATAGCTGCAGAGAATAAGGAAACCAAGGACAGCAGGTCAGACAACAAGACAGAGATGTAAATCAATCCGGGGTAGTCACTATAAAGGTACCCCCAAAATATGACCATACCTATCAGCAGACACGATGAAGGATAGGACTGAATGGATTGAAGCAAAATAACTTAAACCCAGGGATACTATACCCAGCCAAATTATTTATTCAGACAGCTGGAGAAGGGTCTTCCCAGACAAGGAAAAACTCAAACAATACATTAAAAAAACAGCCCTACAGAAGATCCTTTCCAACTCAGTATGCACAGATCAACATTACCAAGTGCAAATCAGAGACCATTACATAAAACAACTCCATTTAGAGGGCAACAAAGAGAAAACAGCCCGCGAGATAAAGATAGCATTAGTTCAAGGCGGCAAGAATGACCTACACATGATGAAACACAAACTATTAGGATAAGTAGGTAGGAAAACACCCAACACAAAAGGTATAAGATGACATAACAGAGTCCACAGATGGATGTAATAATACTAAATATCAATGGACTGACCTCAGGTGTTAAAAGGCACAAGCTAACAGATTAGCTCAAGAAACATAACACATCAATCTGCTGCTTGCATGAGATTCATCTCAAGTTTGTAGATACAAAAAAAAAAACAAAAAACTTATTTTAACCTTCATAAAACTCATTTGGATCACAAACCAGGCTTAGACCTAAATTCTTTTTTGCGCAGAGACAAAGACTGAGGACTATTTCTCTTCCATTTTTGGCGCTGTGACGCAGACCAAGGTAAGCCAGCTTCAGATTTTTTTCCTGGAGCGGACCCTCACATCCTGATCTTACTATTTGTTTCAGGCACCCATGGGAAATGGTGCATAGCTGGAAAACAGGATGCACTTCTGCAACACAGCATGAATCTGGATGACCCTCAGAACCGACTCATGGGAAGGTGCATAATGTATTACTACAGCCGCATCCTTTCATGCCTGCTTTTTAGCCTATTCTTATTGGTATATGGAATTTTAACTCTGCCTTTCTAGGCCTGCCTTCCCGGGAGCTTACGTGTCCTCTCTACCCCTGAATCCTGGGAGAGGGCTTGGATACTGTTGCCTGCAGAATGGGGAGATTCCACACGCATAGCTTGTTTGGGTCTCTGTGGTCTGCTTTGTGTTCTGATCAGCAGCATGGCTGCCTGTGCCGGTGTAAATCCTGTTGGGTTCTGCAGGACTCTAGCTCCGGTGGCTGGCTCCCCGCTGACTTTGGGCTAGGCCGCCAGATGGGGCCACCATTTTCCCAACCATGGGGCTCCCTTCCTCCCAAGATGCCACGTCACTGAAGGGCATCGGAGCACATGACCAAGATGGCGCCCGTCTCTGCAGACACCCTAATTAGCTGATTGCTTGGTCCCAGAGCCCATTGTTTCCCTTCTTTCTCTGAATTTCTTTTAGTTTTCTCTTGATTCTTTTTTTTTTAAACAAATAGCTGCTTTACTCTCATACCAGCATGAGTTTGTGCTTTAATTACCAGCAGGTTTTCCGTTGCCCAGCCCTACGTCGAAGGCATTCAGAAGCCAAACCCAAGTGACTTAACTTTCACCTCTCAGTGATGCTTGCATCCAACACTTTGGGGAACAGCTTTTAGTACCATTCTGTGCCATGATGTTCCAGCCAGCAACGCCAATTTCTCTGAAGGTTTCCCGAGCTGCCGGACATACGTCCCTCTCTTCAGAGATTTGAAAATATGCTCCTGCCAGCAGGTGTCTTTGTCTTTGAAGGTCATAGGGCCACATCAAGCCGTGACCCTTTAGCTTTTAATCTAGAAAATAGTTGGACCTAACGTTGGCTGCAGCGACTGATTCCCAACTCCCCCCTCCGGCAGCAGTGCCTGCCTGAGGCCTCAGATTCATGCACTCTAGAGGTGCGTGCTAAAGCTGTGATTATTTGACATTGCGGCATCAAGCTCACAATAACCTTGTTTTATGTTTTCTAGGTGGGACTTATTTGCTCGATACCCACGAATTGCCCTCTTTGATGTAAACTGCCTAATTGCGATAGATTTGATCCAGAAAGACTGAACAAACAGAAGTTAATTTTGTTTTGCAGCTTTATTTGGTCGCAGAAAGATTCTAATTTCCCTATGATGTTCCCTAAACTGCTAAGCAATCATTCCTAAAAGTCCACTCTTGCCAGGGGGTGCCTATAAAGGCTGTTGGGGGGCCACTAGAAGCAGTGGTCTTTGGAGGTCAGTGAATTGCTCATGCCAGTGATTCCCTCCACAGGCCCTGTGTAGTCAACCAAGTCAATGGCCAATGTTTACTCTCTAGAAAACAGTCAGGCTCAGTTTGCACCACTATGCACCATCCACCACTCCAAACACCCTTAAAAGTGCACTTATGTAGTTAAATATGTACACAAGTATAAATCCATATAATTCAATAATACCAGGTAACAGTAAAAATAAATTCAGCCACAATCTACAAAATAATAAACTTATCTATTGCTGTCAACCTTGACCCACTTCAGCCTACTTTTAAAATGCCTTAGTGTTCTTTTTAAAAGAAACCTGATTAATTGAATCAAATTATTTCCTGTTAATTCTCTACACCAGTGACTTCCAAAGTGTGATCATTGAACCAGCAAAAAAAGCCTATGTCACTTAGCAAACCTATTGAATGAGAAATTCCGGGACATGATTTAGCAATTTGTATTTTAATAAGTTCCCCCAGGTGATTGTCAAGAATAGACATTTTTATGGTCACAACTACACAAAAAAACCTCACAATAGCTTACTTAGGACTAAAGCAAAAGTCTTTGCAATGGTCAGATCTATATGGTCTTTTCTCACTTCCCATATATGTTTCTCCGCTATAATTATCACTGCCCTCTGGACTGTTTCCTGAGTAAAACTGATTCAATTGAATTGAATGTTTCGTTTCCTTCCACAGTAATCTTAATATCTAATCTCCTTTATGTATGCACTCAAATGTTACTCTCAAGGAGTCCTTTGTGACCCATTTTTCAAAGTTCACTTAAAGTTCCACTGAATATATTTGCTCTCATTCTTTACTGAAGCTTATGTTTATCCATCACAATATATTTCACTATATAATCACCTTAATTATATAGATAAATAAATAAGCATATAGTCTATGTTCCTAACTGTATTTACTTAGTTCCTTAGATTGTGAGGACAGATCCTTAAAAGCAATCTATTTTAAAGTATATATTTGGTTGTTTTCTCTGTTTTATGAATTCATGTCTTAGTTCTAACCCTGCATGACTAAACCAAAATCAAGGTCACTGTCTGTGAGTGGGTTTCGACTTCTAAGAAGCACATGGGAGAGAGTAGAACTTCCCACGAGAGTACGAACCTTTACAGTCATAGAACGCTTCATCTTTTTCTCTAAGAGCATCTGTTGTTTTCAAACTACTAACCTTGTGATTGCCAGCATAACGTGGAATCACTGCATCGCCATGACACCATCAACCAAATTTCTTATGTACAATGACTGAATGAAAGTTTACACATGTAAGTATGAAAAATTAATTAGTTTATGGTTGCTATCAAATACAATTATTATTGCATTATTATTATATCCAGTTTTTTTCAAATTATGTCTATTTTAGTTCTGAGACTATAGTTTGTCTATAATGTACATTTCACAAATGAAAGAATGCAATCACAGATCTCCATATATATTTATACGTATTTACTCTTTATAATGTTAAAAATCATTGAATTTCAATATTACTGTTAAAGTTGCAAGGTACCAGTTTTTTATGACCTTAGGTATAACAAACTGAAACAATAGTTGCCCTGGATAATCTTAAAATTGGTCTTATGTATTAGCCAATTTTTTCACCTAGTGGGATCATCTATCTTCTAGAGGTTTTTTTTTCTTTCTATTTTTCACTTTCTACATTGCCAACCATCAAGTATAGTTATCACTTAATAACATAGCAAAAATATATGAAACAAAGTTTGTTACCCTTGTTTCCAGGAGCATTCTAGCTATGCTTCTTCCATGAAAAAAATTTCAGTTCTTCTAGCAACCCATAGACTTGCAGTATTCTTTGTCATCCCCACAATTCAAATACATCAGTGCCTCTGAAGTTGTTTTTATTGTGTAGCTTTCATATGTTTCTGAGACCATTGACAATATGTACCTCTTGGTTCAGTTGTGAGTATTTGGGTTTTCATTATATTAAGTGGCTCTACAACCTGAAGGCTGCAATCCTTGATTTTCATCAGCAAGTGCATCAAGTTCTCTTTCTGTCATGTATTTTTTGTGTCGTCTTTTTGTTTCAGGTTATTAATAAACCTTTCAAACTTGATTATTCTTCTTCTTCATATAATCTATCCTCACTGATAGTTGATCAGCATATAGTTCAAATAAAAAGGGAATTCTTAGAACAAAATATCTCCAAAATCACAAAAGAGAAGAGGATAACAATTCAGGAAGTAGGGGGAATACCACATAGATTAAGATCCCACAAAAAGACATCAAGAAATATAATAGTTGAATTATTCAACTTCAAAAAAAAGGAAAGACTCATCAGAGAAGCTAGGAAGAAAGAAACAATAATCAAATATAAAGATCAAAAGTAAGATAACACTCAGACGTCTCACAAAAATCATGCAGGAAAAAAGAAATGGGAACTACATATTTCAAAATAAGAAAAACAACTACAATTCAAGAATACTTTATCCAGCAATGACCTTCCATCATATTTGAAGAAGATATAAAAGTTTTTCTAAATACAGAAATATTTAGAGAAACCATAACACAAAAAAGCATTACGAAAAATACTTTCCAGTTTTTATGTTTAAAAAGCCAACAATCTTAGAATTCAAATATGAAACTAACACAGTGTATAACAGCATCCTGAAACTAGTATACTGAAAACAGTACACAAAACATTACAGATTACATGAAGAAACAAAGACAACAACAAATTCTTCACATGCACACACCGTCCTATAAGCAGGGAAACAAGGAAAATATCCAACATAAATGATATGAGATGACAGTTAACTAGTCAGCATTTATATTTAACTAAACTGATCTAAATGTCAATTGACTACATATACCCCTCAAATGACAAAAGATAGCAGAGTGGATTATGAAACAAGAGCCATCAGTCTACTTCTCTCAAGAGATACAACTCAAGTACAGAGACAAAACTAAACTGAAAGGCAGAGGTTGGAGAAAGTTTTATCATGAAATTGGTAATTTTTTAAAAGCCGTGAAAGCAATATTAATCTCTGACTGAACAGATCTCAAGGTGCACAACATAATGCTAGACAACAATGGATATTACATAACACTCAAGTAATTGCCAAACCAAGAAAACATAATCATAATAAACATATATGCAACCAATGAAAGACCCTCAAAATTCATCAACAAAATCCTCACACAGATGAAAAGAGAAATCACAGATCAACAATATTAATATGTGACTTCAATACACCACCTTAAAAGTATATAGATCATCAGTTAATAAACTTTATAAAGAAATAGAAGAGCTGAACAACACAATTAAACAACTAGACTTCCTAGATATGTGCAGCTTCTTGAAATAAGAGCAAAATAGATACACATTCTAAAAAAATTCACATTTTGTGGATCATATTCTAAATTAGACAACATGCTGGGAGAGAAAGCACAACTGGGAAAATTGAAACACATAGATCTCATTCAGCTTGTCTTCTCTGATGACTGCACCGTACAGCTGGAAATCAACAGCGGAAAGAATGGAAAAAGACAAACACTTGAAAACTCAACAATGCACTACTCAAATAAACTGGGTTATAGCTCAAATAAGAGTGAATTCAGAAGTTCCTGGAAAATAATGAGGATGACAACACAAAATACCATAACCTATTGGATACAGCAATAGTGTTCATCAGAGTTCACTTTATTGTAAAGTGACCAGACGTCTCACTTTTTAACAACTTAGCAATATCCCGTGGCATTTTAAAATTAAACTAAATGTATTACAATACTATTTTTGTGTTCTACGAAAATGGTTGTAGCTCCATATAGACCAAATTTTTAATCAAGGAATCAACCCTCACCCCTCTCCCTGGTCAATGGTGCCCTGCTTAAAATATGGTCATTTATTTTATTGTAATAAATACACACATGAAAAAAGAGGAGAGCATCATGTTCAGTACCTTAACATAACATCTAAAACAACTTGAACAGAGTCAAAGCATCAAAATTCCAAGCAAAAGAAATCATATAAATTAGAGTTAACATAAATGAATCGTAAAACAGAAAAATGAGTGAAAAAATTAACAAAGCAAAAAGTATGTTCTTTGAAAGGATCAGTAAATCACCAAACCCTAGCAAACTTAACAACAGAAAGGAAAGAGCAGACATTAGTATCTAGAAATGAGGATGGAACAGAGGAAGTAGCAACAGACCCTAACTGACCCTAATGAAATAAAGATTAATAACATAGTACCATAAAATATGGTATCCCAACAAATTCAGTAAATTGGAGAACATGGACTGTCATGTGGTATATCCTCCTCCAAAATTAATACATATGAACATTAAGCATTTGAGCAGATCCATAGAAAAAGAAGAAATAGGTACAGTCTCAACTAAACAAAGCTCTTGTTAAGATAGCTACACAGGAGAATTTTACCACATATTCAGAGAAGAGCTGTAACCAATCCAACACAAACTCTTCTAGAACATAGAAAGGGACATAAAACTCCCAAGTTCATTGTATGAGACCAGCATAAACCTGATACAAAAAACAGGCTAAGAACCCACAAGAAAAAAAAAAAAAGGAAAAAAAAAAGAAAAAAAATTTAAAAAAAAACCCCACAAGGATAGAAAATTACAGACCAAGGTCTCTCATAGATGCAAAAATTCTCAACATAAACTTGGCCAATAGAATCTAACAAGATATCAAAAAATTATAATAATACACATTGACCAAGTGGGCTCCATAACAGAGATGCAGGGATGGTTTAATATTAGAAAAACAAGTAATACAATGCACCACATCAACAAGAAAAGGGACAAGAAACATATGATCATATAAATTGATGGAGGAAAAGCATTTGATCATATCTAACACCCATTCTTATAACATCCCCCAAGAAGATAAAACCCTCATTAAAATAGGAGTCATATTAGAAAAACCAATAGTCAATATTATTATACTTCATGTAGAAAAACTGAAAACATTTCCACTGAAGAAGGGAACCTGACGAGGATGTCCCTCCTTATTCAACAGTGAGCTGGAAATCTCAGCCAGTACCATAACACAATAGCAAGAAACTAAGGATGTACAATTAAATAAAGAAAGAGTGAAATTTCTGTTATTTTCAGATGATATGATTTTATATATTGAAAATCCCAATGTTTTCAGAAAAGGATTGATGAAAACAATAGAGTAGTTTGGTAGAGTAGCAGGATATATGGTTAATAAGAAGAAATCAATTGGATTCCTATAAACCAGTATTGGAAAACTGGAAAATATATCAAGGAAGCAATACCATTAACCATAGCTTCACAAAAACTGAAATACCTAGGAATAAATCTAACAACAAAAACAACAAGAAAAGCAAGAAAATAAACCATGAAAAGAAAACTACAAAACAATCCTGTAAGAAACCAAAAGGGATTTAAACAAATAGAAGAATAACCCATATTCCTGGATGGAACACTACCTAAAGCAATCTACAAATTCAATAGACTAGAGAAACAAACCCACAGAAACTTAGATGTGTTTAAGAGAGAGTTCTAAATAAAAGGTAAGTATACATTAATAAAATGTCCCAATCTAGTCCAGTCCAAGCCCATAAATCTGAAAATAACACACGTGTCTGGCACTGATCTACAAAGTCCTCCTCAAATTCACAAACCACATGCAATGATACCAAATGCAGGATGATCACAGGCCGGTGAATCCAGTGAAGGTGTAATCATCTCAGTGCTGTCAGGGGTCTCCACAGAGCTCCTCCAGCACCCAGGACTGCTTCAGCGTAGGTCCATGCAACATCTCCTCAGGGATGTTTTGCAGGAAGTGAGCCATGCTTGCTGAGGCAGAGACTAGCCAAGGTAGCTCCACACTGGTCCCACCATCAGAGAGCAAGAAGCCAGAGATCCAGAAAGGTGAGAATCACTGAGCCATTTATCTCTCCACCCTTCATTTAATCCCGTATATGCTTCGGCCAGGTTGACACAATAAACCTTATCTCAGCCCCCAAAGCAAATGTAAACAGATTCCCTTTTCAATAAATGGTGTTGGAAAAGCTGGCTATTCATGTGCAGAAGAATGAACAAGACTCTTATCTCACCCACACCCCCAAACAAATTTAAGGTGGATAAAAAAGGCTAAATGTGGTAATTCTACCACATAAATCCAGCTAAAAGTTGGAAACATGGGAAACTTAGGATAGATGATCCATCAAGACTAGTAATAGGAGTGGTAATACTAGTAGGGTGGAGGGATGGAGGAATAGAAAGGGAGAACTAACTTCAGGGATCTACACGTAGCCTCCTCTCTGGGGCACAGACAACAAGGAAGTGAGTGTTGGGACACATTGTACAGTGTACAGGATGAAAAAATAATTTGTAAATTACTAAGGGTTCAAAGGGAAGGGGGGGAGGAAGGGTAATATAGGGAGCTGATAATGGGGGCCTGGAGGGAGGGAGAATGTTTTGAGAGTGATGATGGCAATAGGTGTGTAAAAGTGGCCTGCATAAAACTGATGTTGCTAGGGATTGTGATGGGAGTTGTATGGGCCCCCCAATAAAATGATTCATTAAAAAAAGGGGGGAGGGGGAAGGGGAGGTTTTTTTGTTTGTTTGTTTGTTTGTTTTTAAAGAGGAGCTTGTACCAAGGGCTCAAGTGGAAAATGTTGGGAAATGTATGTGTCAACATGTGTGCAAATGTGCTTGATACAAATGATATATTGAATGTTGTAGTAGCTGTAAAAGCTCTCAATAAAATTTAAAAAAAATAAACAACAACAACAACAAAAAAGGCTAAATGTAAAACCCAATGCTATCGGGATCATCAAGGAGAAAATTGGGACAAATCTAAGTGCCTCAAGGCAGGGAATAGAGGAGTTACCAGAGATAATAAAGGAAATACTACGGAGAAGAAAAAAAAATGAGTGGGACATATTACAAACAAAGTAAGTATAGTCACGCTGAAAGTTGGTATAGTAATACCTTAAGCCGATGACAATTGAAATACCATATGATCCAGCAATATCATTACTGGACATACATCAAAAAGAAATAAGAAGCAGACATTTGCTTCCCCATGTTCATTGCTACAAAGTTCACAATAGCAAGAAGAAGGAAACAATAGAAGATTGGATAAAAATACTCTGACATGTACACACAACAGTGCAATACACATCCCTGAAGACCAGCAATGAAATCATGAAACACCTCAAGATGTAGAGGGTGCTGGAAAACTTTATACTGAGTGAAGCCTGTCCATCATAAAAGGACAAATATTTTATGAGACCTATGCTGTAGGAACAAGGAACAAAACTGGTTTGAAGGGAATAATGAGATAGGAGTGAAGACTGACCTCCAGTTGTGGGGAAAAATTCCTGAAAATGTTTTGGGGGATATGAAAGGGCGAGTGTCTTTGGTTGTTTATATGGATTGGGCCACATGGACACGGATTTGGGGGTGCATCCTGGGGACCAAGGCTGAGTGCTATGAAGCACTGGGACACTAAATTCTGAGTCTTCCAGATGGACAGTATACTCGAGGCTGCATTAGTGATAGCCCATGTGAAAACTCCACCAGGAGAACTATAATCTACCTTACACATTCTCCCCACCCCCCTCACCTTTCCCGATTCCAGCACACTTTTTTAAATTGAGCATTTAAGAAAGAAAATACACAGTCCCTAAGGAAACAGAAGATTGCTACCAATATTGGTGATCTATTGTTAGGTGGTTGTTCAACAAGATCTTTCCACATGAATATCCTATATGCTGTATTAACATATGTACTATTGTACATATGTACTATTAACTATGTACACTCTAACAAACATTCTGATGTTTTTTGATTCTGTTTATTCATATTAGGGTGTATGTCAATGTTATGACATTGAGGGTCATTATGTTAGTCCAAGCTGACTAGACAAACACATTCATATACACACATGTGCATAAGAAAGATATTTAAATACAGCAATTTACACAGGTAAATATATTTATATATGATGATGATAAGATAGGTCTAGGGTCATATACTTTTAGTGTTAGTATTAAGGCCACAGATGGATATTGTGTCTTCACTCAAGTACTTCCTCAATGCAAGAACACTCTGTTCTATTATATTGGAATTTCATGATGCTCACCTTCCTGACATGATCACTGAAGAAAAATGTGTGCATAAGCAAAGGTGGACAAGAAAGCTGATGGTGCCCAGCTATCAAAAGATATAGCACCTAGAGTCTTAAAGGCTTGAAGGTAAACAAGTGGCCATTTAGCTCAGAAGCAACAAAGCCCATATGGAAGAAGCACACCGACCTTTGTAATCATGGGGTGTCAAAGGGATCAGACCTCAAAAAACTAAAAAGTATATCGTACATGAGGGGAGTACAGATTAGGGACCCAAAGCCCAACTCTAGATAACAGGACATCTCCTTATGGAAGGGTCACAGGGAGATGTGATGAGCCAGTCAGGGTGCAGTGTAGCAATGATGAAACATACAACTTTCCTGTAATTCTTCAATGCTTCCTCCCCCCCCCCACTATTATAATCCCAATTCTACCTTATAAATCTGGCTACAACAGAGGATATACACTGCTGCAGATCGGAACTGGAAATGTAGGGAACCCAGAGTAGACGATCCCTTCAGGACCAGTGGTGAGAGTGGGGATACTGAGAGGGTAGAGGGACGGTGGGGTGGAAAGGGGGAACCCATTAAAGGATCTACATATTACATCCTACCTTGGGTATGGACAACAGTGAAATGGGTGAAGGGAAACATCGGACAGTGTACCATATGACAAAATAATAATTTGTAAATTATCAAAGGTTGATAAAGGAGGGGAGAGAAGGAAGGGTGGATCAAAAATGAGGAGCTGCTAGCAAGGACTTAAGTAGAAAGCAAATGTTTTGAGAATGATGATGACAACAAATGTACAAATGTGCTTGGCACGCAATAGATGAATGGATGGATTGTGATAGAAGCTGTATGAACCTCAATAAAAGGATTTCAAAAATAAATAAAAATAAACAGGAAAAAAGAAACATATTACTATAAGAGAACAATTGCATATTGAGAAAACATCTCAGCCCAGTCCAGATCAATTCCATAAGTACAATATTAGCCCATATGTCCAATAACTGTCTATAAATTCCTGCTCAGATGCGTACAATGCATTGCAATGACACCAAATGCAGGAAGATCACAGGCTAGTGGGTGGAAGGTTTTGTGAATCCACTGGCAGTGGTGTGGGTCTCTACATTGTTCCTCCAGCTCCAGGACTCTGGCTCGATCAGCAAAGCTCCATGTAGCTTATCAACAGGAAGGACTCCTAAGGAAAGTGTGTCCCCTGCTTCTTGTGAGGAAATCAAGAATCCCTAGAATGCTCAGGAGAAGACCATGCGCCCTCAGAGGCCTCATAGCTATGGCCTGATTGACACACTAGACTCCACCCCTTCACTCAAGTTGATAGTACATTGTGTAACGACAGTTACCCTCTTAAATTTGTTATATTTTTTCCTGGTGTTTTTTTTTAAATAAAACCCAAATCGATGAGCCTCTAGCAACATCAAGGAGAATAAAGATTTTTGTGTGGGTGAGAGGTGCAAGTAGTAATCAGGGAGGGGTAAAAGAAAACAGAAAAGCAAAACATAGATTCAGGCATGGGCTTGGGGGTTACACTAAATCCTAGTTCTAACTTACAAACAATTGCTTCTTACATCTTGATCCTGGTGGATACTCACCCTCAGTTAGGGAACCCAGGAAATATGGGTGCTATAGAAAAATGTGAAGAATTTTGATGGTGCCTGCCTATCATATAAAGTACAGAGTATGTGGTTTTAGAGGCTGTCTACAAAGAATCAGCCTTCTAAGTGAGATGTCAACTAAGTCCACATGGAAGAAGCACACCATCATCAGTGACTGAAAGATTGTAAATTGTGAGACAATTCAGAGCCGGGGTCTTATCTCACATTACATACAGGTTTGAGAGTGAATGATGATCTGCAGAAGGGACCGTCTAAGTTAGGGCATGGGGGGGTCCCTGTATTATGGACACTCCAGAACAAGGACTTTATTAGTGGAAAGTTAAAATACTCTTCCTGACACGTAGCCGGCGTCTTGTGCCAGGATTACCCAGAAAGAAAATTCACAATATGAAGGCTTACAGAAAAGCATTAACACGTCAGCCAAGTTATTCTTAGATGAGAAGGAGAGGATGAACTGGGGACATGAAGTAACTGATAAGTTTGCAGGCTACTGCCTTCTGTAGCATTTTTCAGGAACAAGATTCATGTGTCTGTTTATCTCAGGCAGAGAGAGGCCCACCATTGCATCATCAAATCCCAGGACCATGCCATCAGCTTTCTCCAATGGGCCATGAACCATGGAAGGTGGTGGTCCGATCCTGTTTCCCTAAAGAGTCCTCCCCCACCCCTCCCCTGAACCGCCACCTCCAGTAGATCATATAATCTGAAATTGGAAGGATTCTTATCAGAGCCTAAATTGTGAAATTCTGGTTTGCAGAAAGCTCAGGGTGACAGTGGAAGTTGAAGATTTATTTGAGGGGACTACATAGGAAACAAGTTTCCAGTGAACACCCTCTATCACAATTGAAGCATGGGAAGTGTGGGAGTCACATAATCTGGTGTCAATTTGGAATTTGAGAGGATTAGGAGTGAAGAGGTAGAATCTAATTAATTGGGTCACAGTCAGTGAACCCTCTGTGTGGACATGGCCTTCACGTGAGAATTCTGGGAACTCCAGTATTTCATCTTTGGGGACAGGAGACACACCCTCTTTCGGCTCATTGCTTGAGGGGCTCCCTACTGATAAGACACTTGGCACTATACCGATAGACCCCATGCCCTGGGAACTGAAGGAGCCACATGAAGACCGTTGCCGGCACTGAAATGCTTCTACTGCCGCTGGATCCACAAGTGTTTGCACCCACTGGTCTGTGATCTTCCTGCATTCAGCGTCATTGCATGTGTTCTGTGCGTCTGAAGAGGACTTTAAAAATTGGTATCAGACATATTGGCTAATTTCAGACTTAAAGACTTGATTTGGACTGGGCTACTATGTTTTCTCCATATTCAACTCTTGTGTATAAAACTCTTCATTATAAACTTGTCAGTATCCCTGGACTTGTTTCTCTAGTCTACCCAGACTAACACAGGAGAAAAGGGGCACTAAAGAGAGGACGTAGGACAGATAAGTATAGATTAAAGGCATGAATCTGACTTGAAGAGTTAAAACTTTGTGTAGTGCTTGTGCGCGGGACTGCAACCCACTGGGATGGGGGTTCAATTCGAGCAGCGGCTCCATTGGGGCAAAGGCTGGACCTCCTACTCCCACCACCAGAGGGCAGTGGTGCCAAACAGTTAAAACTTTATTTCCATTCAGATGCATGCTGCACTTGATTTAGCTTCCAACAATTTTCTATGTTTTGTTTTGCTTGTCCATCTTAGGCTGTATTTCAGAGGTGTTATGTCATTGGAAGGCACACTCTTTGAATTACCTCATTTTTTCTCTTTCTTGGTGTATAAAACTCATGGTTAATTAACCTATAGAGGAAATAAGAAGAACAATTCTTTTAGGGGTTGGGAGATATGGTCGGGAGGGATGTTAAAAAGGAGATTATGCGAAGTGCCAAAGAGGCTAGGAAGAAAAGAATGTTCAGAAACTGATTGTAGTAGCAATTGTACAATTCTGCTTGATGAAATTGATGTGTGGAATGATATATGTATTAACTCCAATTTTATAATAAATAAATAATAGGGGAACATAATTATATTAATTCCACAAAGAAGGAGATTTGAGAATAGATATTTTTTGCTTTTCAAAATATTCAAATATAAAAAAGAATCACAGCTGAAGTCTTGACACTTTCTCTTCAAACAAGCAGCTATCTCAGTGAGGCACCAACTATATTCATTGTGGAAGAAACACAGCAGCCTTCGTGATCCAAGGATCGTAAATATTAAAATCCAATTTAACAAGCAGGAATGATTGAAATTGTAATTCTAAAAGCACGCTTTTTTGGAGGTTATAGAAAAAAGTGGAAGCCCAAAATCCATTGTCAGGGCCCCCATATGGATTAAGACTCCAGTGAATCCAATATAAATATTGTGAATAAACTTGTAATCAGATTAGATAAATATTTTAAAAGAAGCAGATGAAAAGTTTAAAACACCTAGTGGTTTCAAGCTCTGTATGTCTCCTAAAGCTTTCTTCATACATATGCTGTGTCCAGTAGTGTATTAGTGATCATTACATGGTTTGAGAGTTTATTCAAAGCTGAAATTAGCTGAGGCCTGGTGGCGTAGTGGTTGTGAGCGGGACTGGGACCCACTGGGATGGAGAGTCAATTCGAGCAGCGGCTCGACAGGAGCAAAGGCTGGGCCTCCTACTTCCACCACCAGAGGGCAGTGATGCCAAAAAAGCTGAAATTGTGCTGAGTACCCAATTTACATTATACAATCGTGTCAAGCTTCCTACTTGAAAGTTTATGTTATTTCAGGGTCTTCGCCTCATTATCAATATGTCTGCTACTGTGTTAATTTCCAACCTTCATATTATTTTCTTTAACATTTCAATCACAGAAAAACATCTGATCTGAATAAATAATCCATGGATAATTCGCTCCTTGTCTCTGGGATACTATCCTGTAGCTGAATCTTTAATGGAGCATTTGGAAGTTCTTTCTGCTGTAGGGTAGGAATTCACTGCAAAAGATTCTAAGCGTACTATCTGATCTCCCACAATTCACTTTATTTGATAAACTTAACTTAATTTTTACCAAAAAATTAGTTCTTGCAGGTTTTACAATGCATTAATTTGTTCTTGACTTAGTTTATGACTTCTGACAATGCACATACACATTTGTATTTATATCACTTAGTGGTCTCTGGTTTTTGTCCTCTACACTTTATTGTAGGGCAGCTTGTACTGAAACATATTCATGATGACCAGAGTGGCAATTAGCACACTCCATCATTCTGACATTATTCAACAGAGTTTGCTAAAACTCTTATCTCTGAAGGCAAAAAGTCTGAACCCAAAGGCACTCTTAAACTATGTCCCTGATTTCTGCATAATAATTGCAAATGCCCTGACCAAGATAAATGTATACACATGATTACTATAATGGCATGGAGGAGAGGTCAGAACTTCCTCTGGCTTCCTTATTGTGATGAGGCAGATGGAAGGCATTCTTCTCTTTACATTACTTTTTTCTTTACTTATTCTGACACCAACTCTTCTCCCCAGAGTACTCCATTTCTTTGCTGGCTGGATAATTTTGACATTGATGGAAATGAAGGTTGTATGTGTGTGTTTGTGTTGCTTATGTTGTTTTGTTTTCTTTCAGCAAAATGCACTTATAGTAAACAAAAGATATGATTTGGCTCATATGCTCTACTAAAATCAAACTTGATCACATCATCACCCTGTCCATTAACACAATAGAAAGCTTCCTCCAAAGAGGAATTATAATCACAGACATTGAGTTCAGAATTATAATATACCAAATAATGGATTATGGCTATAAGAACCATAGTGATAGCCTTTGTCCCAATGAATCATACACTACATTTAGATTTGATTGACAAGTCATTTCAAAGGCAATTGTTTGTTAGTCCCAATTCCTAGAAACAGCTTTAATATTGTTCAAAACTATGTCTACAAATAAAAGAATCAAACTAAAATGTGGGTCACTGAATACAAGGGCAAGTAAAAATATTGTCATAAAATCATAAACTGTGTAGTAAACAAAACTATCAAATGTGAAGTTATTTTTTCTTGAGCTAGTCCCTACCTAAAGCTATATATTTCTGAAAGTTATGATTCCATGTCTATAATCCTTCCTTGCAGAATTTTAAACTTCTTGATTTATTGAGAAAACATATCAAACATGGTAACTTAAAACAAAACATCATCAACAACAAAAACACGTCAATATAAATGTCTGTGTCTAGTTCTCTACTTCAAATCTAACTGATGTAGAAGAAGCCAGAGAGTCCCTGTATTGATTACATTCTTGTTTTGAAGGTATCCTACCAAAACAAAGACAATCAAATTACTGATAGAACTAGTAAATAAGCATCTACTGATTGTATATACATGTTCAAACATTTTTTTTTAATTTGGAATAAACCAGTACATGTATTAATTGCATCTATAGTAGTAATACATTTTTTAATTTATTCTAATATTAGTGAGGGAAATATTAGAATTGAAATAGAAAATAATATATTCAACCAACTTTAGTAACAAAAATAATTTTGTGAAATGTTTTAAAAATGTATTCTTTTATCCCCTTTTTTAATTTAAAGAACAAAGTGAATGATTTCAGTACCCTTTATCTCTCACAATTTTCAATGTTCAAATTTTTGTCACCTTTGATAAACACAATCTTATTAATTAATAACATTCTGTTACTATAGTAGAAAACAACACCACTTGTCTGCCAGCGGGCCATACTGTGGTTGCTTGTGTGTTGCTATGATGCTGGAAGTTATGTCATTGATATTTCAAACGCCAGTTGGGTCACCCAAAGAGAACATGTTTCATCAGAACTTCTAGACTATGGACAGTGAAGGACTTGGCTGCTCACGAAAGAGGATGAAGCCACTGAAATGTCTATGCATATCTTTGAAGGAGTATCAAATAGGGAAAGTCTAAACAAAGGAAACAGCATTTTCAGAGATACTGACTACAGATGGGCTGCTGAATTCAAGAGTATTAAAATGTGACTGAATAGGAGCTGATGTCTCTGATGGGGTTGACGATCGTGCCACGAGTCAAAAAAAAACCCTGTGCGAGTGGAAGCTTTGGGATTTTTTTTTTTGTAGGGTATGCCTACAGAAATAGAGAAATGCTGCAAAAAATAAAAAACTTCCAATGATTGAAACTTAGAATATGCTAAGTATGAATTTAGGAAAATTGTAGCTAGTCAAAAATGAAATGGAACACTTCAAGATGATAATCTAGGCAAACATGAGCTGAACAGAGAGGGTATTGGTCATTTTGAATCAAAATAGTTTGACTTAATATGCTGGGAATAACATAATCAAGAGTAATGGCTTTGTATTCATTGTCAGAAAGGATCTGGAAATACAATGCTATCTGTGATCAAATTATACATATATGTTTTCAAATAAATCAAATTAATACAACTTATTTTGAAGTTTATGCACCACTACAAAAGCTAGTGATGGAGAAATTGAAGTGCTCTACCAATGACTTATGTTGAAAACTGATCAAATATGAAATCAAGATATGTTGATAATTTATTGTTTCTGGAAAGCAAAATTTGTAAACAGAGGAATGAACGGTATTTGAAAAATAAGGATTTGATGACAGAAATAAAGCTGAATATCACATGATATAATTTAACAAAACCAATAATTATGCATTATAAATACACATGGACTTCCCAAGGTGGTATACACAGAAATTAAAATGACTACATCTGTAGAAATATAGAATGGAGAAGCTCAGTTTCTGCAGTTAAAATCAGACCAGGAGCCAATAGTGGGGTTGATCACCAATTGTTCAGATATAAGTTCAGGATAAAGCTGAAAAAAAAAAGTAAACAAATTTACATGAGGAAAAATCCAGGTTTTAATCTATCCTACCTGAATTTCAAGACCATCTCATGAAAAGATTTGAGATATTGAATACTCATAGAAGACATTCTGAGCTTTGGGAGAAAAAATAAGCCATTATTCATGAAAAAAGAAAAAGATCATTAAAGACGCGCAAGAAATGAAACGTGCATGTGGTTGTCAGAAAAGATTCAAAATCATAGAGTTGCTGAAGCAAATGGAAGACAGGATGAAGCCAGGGGGCTGAATATAAAGATGCAAAGGGCAACTCAAGAAGACAAAGCCAAATATGACAACAAATGTGCAAGGTCCTAGAATTAGAGAACCAAAGGGAAGAACATGCTCAGTATATGAAAACAGAGAACTGAACAAAACATCAAGTCTTCAGCTGTAGTTTTGAAAGAGTCTATAGGAAAAATATTGAATAATGTGGGAAGGGAATAATTAAAAGGATATGGAAGGAATAGAGTCACAGTAGAAAAAGAACTAGTAGACATTCCACCATTTCAGGAGTCAGCATATGAGCAAGAACCAAATGTGTTCAAAGTAGCTCAAATTGCACTGAATGCACAAGTCACAAAGCTCCAGGAATTGATCAAATGCCTATTTAAATGTTTTCACAAGCTCATGAAGCACGGGAAGCACTCATTTTTCTATGCATGGAAATTCGGAAGACAGCTACTTGGTCAACTGATTGGAAGAGGCCCATATCTGTGCCCATTCAAAATAAAGGTGACCCTACTGAATACTTAAACTATATTATGATCACACACAAGTAAACATTTGTTAAGATCCTCAAAAAAGGGTTGAAGCAGTGCAATGATATGAAGTGGCCAGTAGATTCAGAAGAGAAACTGGAACAAGGACATCATTGCTTTTGTCAGATGGATCTTGATTGAAAGCAGAAAATACCAGAAATGTGTTTACTTGTTTTTCATTGACTATGCAAAGGCATTTGACTGTGTGAATCATAAACTGTGGATAACCTTGAGGAGAATGGGAATTTCATAGCATTTCATTGTGCTCATGTGGAAATTGTACATGGATGAAGAAAAGTGGAAACAGAACAAGGCGGTACTGTACAGTTTAAAATCAGAAAAACTGTGAATCAAAGTGTATCCTTTCATCATACTTATTCAATCTGCATGTTGGACATACCATCAAAGTAGATGGATTGTATGAAGAAGAGTATGGCAGGAAGGCTTTTTAACATCTGGATATGGATGACACAGCCTTACTTTCTGGAAACAAGGAAAGTTGAAGCACTTGAAGTTGAAGAGTGTAACCTTTAGTATGGACTGCAACTTGATGTAAGGAAAAAATTGTCACAACTTGATCAATAAATAACATTATGTTAAATGGAGAAAAGTTTGAAGATGTCAAGAATTTAACTTGTTTGAATCCACAATTAATGCTCATGGAAGCACCCATCCAGAAATCAAGTCACATATTGCATTAGTTAAATCTACAAAAGATCTCTTAAAGTATTGAAAAGGAAGTTTGCTTCTTTGAGACCTAAGGTCTGCCTTTCCCAAGCTAAAGCCATGCATGTGAAAGATGGACTCTGAACAAAGAGGACTGTAGAAGAAAAGAACAAATAGAATAGATGCATGAGATAAAGTTTATTGGGCCAACCTGGCCAATAATCACAGGTAAAGTTCATTGGAGGGCAGAGAGATAAATGACTCAGTGAACCTCACCTTTCTAGTTCCTGAGTCTCTTACTTTCTGATGGTCAGACCAGGATGCAGCTGCCTTAGCCAGTTCCCTAATTTAGCTGGCAAGACTCACTTCCTGCAAGACATCCCTGAGGAGAAACCCATGGAGCTATCCCTGGATGCTGGAGCAGCCATGTGGAAGCCTCTGCCAGGACAGAGAAGCTCATATGTTCACTTATTCGGCTTCCTCCTGCAGTCAGCATCATTGCATGTGATTTGTGAGTGAGGAAGACTTTATGCTTTGGTGTCAGACATATGGCTTAATGTTGGACTTATGGGTTTGGGCAGCACTAGATTGGGATTTTTCTTTATATAAAACTCTTTCTTGGGGCTGAGCCCCAGTGGCATAAGTGGTTGAGTGCAGGACTGTGACCCGTGGGCTTGGCGGTTCAAATCCAGCAGCTGCTCTGAGGAGCAGTGTTGGGTAGCGCCTACGACCAGGAGGAGGGCAGTGATGCCCCCCCATCCCCCCAAAAAGAAATAAATTTATTTTAAAAGCCTCTTTCTTATCCATATGAGTTTCTGTGGATTTGTTTTTTTTTAATATAATCAGACTAGCACAGTGCATTTGAGTTGTGGTGCTGGAGAAGAATATTGAAAGTACCGTGGACTTTCAGTGCTAAAAGGACAAACTGATTTATTGGAACAAGTAATCAGATTATACTATAAAGGCAAGGATGGCAAGATTTCATATTACATACCTTGGGCATATATCCAGAAGAGAGCAGTCCCTGTAGAAAGACATCGTGCTCGCTAAGATGGATGGGCAGTGAAAAAGAGCAAAGTCCTCAGTGAGATACATTGACATCGATGGAACAACAATCAATGGACTCAGGCAACTGTGAGGATGACACAGGACTGCGTGGTGCTTTGCTCTGTTGTGGATAGGGTCTCTATGAGTCACAGACAACTGGATTGAAGCTAGCAATAACCATGGAGGACAGAAAAACTGTCTGTTCTTTTCACTTGCTTTCCCCAAAGAAAAACATTCCTTAGCCTCTTGTAATTTTCCAATAAGGAGTTCTGGCAACAGAATGAATTAAGCATTGGACTACTAACTGCAAGTTTGGCGGTTCAAAGCAAAAGTCATTCTGTTCCTATAAATAAATTATGGGACAGTTTGCTTTGGTAAAGAACCCTATGTGACAGTTCTAATCTGTCCTGTAAAGTCACAAGGAATTTGGATTGAATTGAGAGCGAGAGGGAATTTTTTTTAATTCCTCAAACTAGTGCAAGAGGAGGCTTTTTCAATAGTTTAGAACCTAGGATGCAGCAAGTGAAAGTAATTGTGATGAAGAATTTGTTGCCAATAGTAGTTGTCCCATTGATTTCAAAGAGTGAAACACTAGAGAAATTAAATATACATAATATTAAAAGTAAAGTGGGATTTATTACTAGGAATATAGTGGTGCAGTGGCTAAAGTATGTGGCTTCTATTTCCTGTGTGGGAGAAAGATGAAGCAGTCTGTTGCCACAACAATTTAAAGTCCCACAAAATCTACAGCACTAAGTCCCATAGCATCAAAGTTAATTCTGAAATCAGTGGGAACATTTATTTATAAAACTAATATAGTGACCTCCACTCAAGTACTTCCTCAAAGCAAGGACACTTTGTTCTATTATATTGGCATCCCATGTTGCTCCCCTTCCCGACATGCTCACTGAAGACAAATGTGTACATAAGCAAAAGTGGTGAAGAAAGCTGATGATGCTATCAGCTATCAAAAGAAGTAGCATCGAGGGTCTTAAAGTCTTGAAGGTAAACAAGTAGCCATGTTGCTCAGAAACAACAAAGCCCATATGGAAAATCCACACTGGCTTGTGTGATGATAAGGTACTGAAAGAATCAGGTCTCAGACATCAAAGAACTAAAATTTATATCATTATAAAAGAGGGGGTATAGAGATTGGGGACTCAAAGCCCAGCAATAGGTGAAGTGTCATCCCCTTATACAGGGATTGCAGGGGGGAGATGAACCGGTTAAGGCACAGTGTAGCAACAATGAAATATGCATCTTTCCTCTAGTTCTCAAATGTGTCCTCCCAATCACTATAATGATTCCAATTCAGGGATGTCCACTGGAGTCAGAAACACGAGGAAATCAGGACAGATGATCCCTTTAGGACCAGCAGTGAGAGTGGTGAGACTGGGAGGTTGGAGAGAAGGTGGAGTAGAAAGGAGGAACACATTACAAGGATCTACATATACCCTCCTCCCTGGGGGAAGGACAACAGGGAAGTGGGTGAAGGGACACATCAGACAGTATATGATATGACAAAATAATGATAATTTATAAATTAGTAAGGGTTCATGAGAGAGGGGGAGGGGAATGGAGGGGAAATATGGGGAACTGATACCAGAGACCTAAGTAGAAGGAGGATGTTTCAAAAATGATGATGGCAGCACTTGTGCAAATGTGGTCTGTATGCAAATGATGTATGTATTGATCAAGATAAAAGTTGTATGAGCCCCCAATAAAGTGATTTAATAACATAAAAATAGAAATTAAATAAATTTTAAAAAGAGAAAAAAACTAATATAGTTTTATCACTACCAAATACAGTGTATGAAAGTATTGTGTGTAAGAGCAAAATTTAGAACAACCTTTATAACCATTAGGAATCCTGGTGACATAGCGATTATTCATCAAACTTTAAGATTTGAAGTTGGCTGTTCAAAACCACAAGAAGCAATGACAGAGAAAGATGGAACTTTGTAGTCCCATAAACAGTTTTAGTCTCAGAAACAGGAACAATTCTACCTTGTCCTATAGGATTAGTTAGATGCAATATTGGCTTGGTGACAATAAAATGTCTACCAATACAAGAATACACAATTTGAGGAAATAGAATTGGGTTCATATCTTACTCTTTCTGGCCACACAAGTGGGAAATAGAATCTAATTCCACACTAGGCTAAGTCTGTTTCACATGAAACAGAGGTCACACATGCTTCCACCATTCACTCTTTTTACCCTATTATAATAATAACTATATTTCTTACAATACTCTCCTGTTCTGCTATATTCAATAATCTATTGTTATGGTCATGTAAAACTCACTGAAAACACTAAAAATTATGGGAGTTTATTAGAAAAGTTAATAAATGAAGCTAATAGGGAGCATATAGAATATAGTTTTATTTTGTTTTCTGCAGCACTTATTCATTTAACTGCTAGATCTTGCTCAGGTCTTTGACATTGCAATCATGTGACTTCTTGAGCTCTGTCCTACTTAGGTAAGTGTTATATAACTCCACTAGGACTCATAAATGCCCTAAGATACTGTGCTTTACCAATCCTTTGGGTCTGGAATTCCATATCTGTCAGCAGAGTCAGTACCTAACAAATCATCGTAGGTCCGGCAGATGCAGTTGTACAGTGATAATATATAAAGATTACAGTAAAGTCATAGAGATTAAGAGAGAAAGGAGAGAGAGTAAAATGAAGAAGTCAGACACATTTCATGGCAGCATGCCCACCTCAACCACGCTTCATGGTCCACATGGAGATCCAGAGACCAGAGAGGAGCACGAGGGGGAGCGATTTATTTCTAACCAAAGCTTATATATACTTTGGTGTATAAACTCTGTGATTACAGGTAATGACCTATATCACAGGAAGGGTTTGCAACAAAGGAAATGCAGTAATGGGTGGGGAATGACTAGGGATACATACACAATAGGAACAGGAGGGGTCATGTGACAAGAAGGGCAGATCATAGATTCATGATGGCACAGTCTAACTTTGATTGACTTTGAACTTGAGACTTGGTTTACTCTAAGTATTCAGGAGAAACAATCCACTGTCCCTAACAGCAGGGAGTGAGCCCCAATCCACTGTCCCTAACAGCAGGGAGTAAGACAGATAATAGGGTCTTCTTGTTCCTGATGGCTGATGCCTTCAGGGAGATAACTTTGACAATCATTTACCATTAGTTGCAAACAATGTCCTTGTGTTGTTTCATCCTACCACATCTGATATCATAAAAATTCTAAAGGAAAAATACATACTTTTGCCAAAATTCTCCAGTCAGTAGAGAGCCAGCTCTTGGACTCTGCCAGAGATCTTATTATGCTAATTACAAAATCAAAGTCTGTGCCATAGTCAGTGACTGTCTGCTTGAGATCATTTAGCAACTCAAAGGGGAAGGCATTGTGAATTCTTTGTGCGTGTTTTCTGGGCTGTCTGTTATTAATTTGCACAGAATCAGATATTCTAATCCAGGGGTTCTCAACCTGTGGGTCATGGCCCCTCTAGGGTTGAACAACCCTTTCACAAGGGTCACCCAATTCATAACAGTAGCAAAATTACAATTATGAAGTAGCAAAGAAATTAATTTTATGGTTGGTGGGGTCACCAAAACGTGAGGAAATGTGCTGAAGTGTTGCAGCATTAGGAAGGTTGAGAACTGCTGTTCTACTCTCTAATCTTTGCAATCCCTCTTTTTAACCTTGAAAGGGAAGTTGCTTTCCTATTTGCTTCTTTTTTCTGTGCTGATCTTCTCAACTGGTCTATCTTGAAACTCTATTTCCTGCACTTTATCTTCTGTGCTAATTCTCTCAATTTCAATTTCTTGCATCTAATCTCATCTGTTCCTCCACCACTGACTTGCTTGATTGCTTTGTGATTCCCAGGCTTCTCTGCACTATATTTGGGGCAAATGTTTCTAATATCATGTCTGCTTCTGACTCAGGCTTAGTTTTCTCAGTTCTGCCTAAAATCCTTTCATCTGCCTGATATTCATTCTGTTTGCTGTTCACCTGAATTAAATCAGGGGAGCTTGAAGGCTTCTCACTACTCTGCTGGTTTTGTTTTTGTTTGTTTGTTTGTTTTTTGCTTTCTCTATCTGCAGAGGATCCAGAACTGTTTAAATCTGCACCCACACATATCTCCTCACACGGGAATCTCCTCATACAGGATGTCTTGAGCTCTTAGTTTATCCTCCTGTCTCTTCTTTCTTGTTGGTTATAAAATTCCCTGTCCCTCCTGAAATGACTCACTTTATACCCAGTGAGATATCAAACTGACTATTCCCCTCCATTAGAATTTTACACACCCTGTTTGAATGGTTTCACCTAATAATTAGTTGGAATTTAAATACTGTGGACTAATGGCTTGGAGGCATTCCAACTAATTTCATTTCACTGTGTAACCAAATTTAAATATAGTCATATAATGGAAACATTTTAATGCACATATAAATGACAATATACGTAACTGCGCTAACTCTTTATCTCATTACAAAATTTAGAAAATTATCTGATTTTATCATTGTTTCACCACGATAAAAACTCACCTATAGCAATGTAATGAAACAGCTAAATAGCTCCTTTCATAATGCTCTATGCTGAATAAAAATTGGTTTAGAATGACGGAGTTCCCTGGAATGCTTCAGAAAATATTTTTAAGAAGTACCATTTACTAAAACTACAAAATAATTGTGCTAACAAAAGAAGTACAATCAGAACATGCTGACTATCATCCAACTATGCCATAGGGTAAAAACAATTAATTTGCAGTGCTTCTTCCAGAAACATAAATTATGCTGACAGGGAAGGGTGGTAGCAAATTTTGTCAACGGAATTTATTTTTTGCTTAGCAAAGCTAGAAGTTAGGTAATAATTGATCTAGGGTTAAAGTTTAAATCTGTATTGTTGAACCAGTAGATGTGCTGAATGCTCCAATATATTTTACCATTCTCTAGTTTCAATTGTGACATAAAGAAATATGTGTGATATAATTTTAAAATATTTTGTTATTTATGTATAAATTTCTTAGAGAAAATTTACTAAACTTTTCCTGTCAAGTATTATTTTTTAAAAAAGAAAAAATTTTATATCCATGATACTAATGGGAATTTTAATATTTATAATTAATGAAAGCCTGTACCACAGAAAATATCATATCTCATTACAAACAGTTTAAGATATATGTAGTTAAAATGCTTACTGTAGTTTTCAAATACACAAATACATACTCTTACTCTCTTTATAAAGAAACAATGCATTATATGTTTCAATAAACAGCTATTACTTTTAATAATATTCAGTGACTGGTATAATTAAAGTATTAGCATAATGATATTTATACAAATTAAATGTGTTTTACTTGCAGTAGGTAGTTTCCTACATACAACCTAAACACTAAGACAAACTTTTCTGAGTTATTCATAGGCTAATATTGAGTACTTGACAAATTTGCCCAAAACAAACAATCATCCACTCCTTTCATCAATGTAAACTAGACACAAGGAAGATATTTGCCAGTAAGCAGGAGAACAAGGGAACTGAGCTATCTCCTGGGAATTTTGATACTTGACAATTGTATATAGAGCTTCTGAGTCTTTGTAAATGTATATGAGAACATGGCTCATATTGTTTTCTTTGGTAGGTTTTCACCACTTACCTTGTGGTTGGCAATATAACACGTATCTGACAGCACTAGAGGTCTGTAATAGGTAGGTTTGTTATGCCAACATAGCCAATGAACACATGGAGACAAATTGAAGGGTGGAGATATAATAGGCTGAGTGAGCCTAGTCTTTCTCTCTCTTGCTCTTGTTTCTTCAGACCAGTGTGTAGTCAGCTGTCTCGCTTGTTCTGTGCCTCCATTTGCAAAATACACTACTTGTGGGACACTTAATCCCACAGTGGACCGTGCCACTGTAAATTGAGGCTCCTTCAATCCTGATTTGCCACACTACTAGAATATATATCTCTTGATCTGGGAACTGTTGGCTCCTGTCATCTGGCTGACTGTTGGTAACCTGCCTCGCTGTTTGCTGCCTGTGGCTGGATAGCCTAAATTGCTCAACAGAGAAATACCAGGGGGCCCTCAAAACTTGAAGGATTGCTAGTATATAAGCTGTCTCACAAAAGCGAGTTGCACTGAGCCATTTATACTGCTTTACAGTTTGTTTATTTCTTATGTTAGATATCTATCTATCTATTGAAATATATTGCATTATCAGTATCCTGGTTTTGTTTCTCTACAGAATCCTATCTAACATAACTAGTACCAGAACTACTTCTAAAACACAAATGCATAAATGTGGCCTTCAGAAATTGACTCTTCAGGCTGATTAGTCTTAACAGCACTAATAATGCTATTTCTACACCTAAAGACATAGATTAGTCTGCCACTCTTACTAATCCATAGTGTGAAATAGCAAAGCTAATATCTTAAGTATCACCACCTGTAGATGGGATACTTGTTACAGGAGAGGCTCTGGGTGATGGTACGTTTGATATTTTCTGGAAGGTTTGTCAGGATGGCAAGTATAGGGAAGTCAGTTGGCTGATCCTCCTTACAATGCAAAGTGTGGTTAAGGAGAGGGATGGTCTCAGGGCCTCAGAAACATGCATCAGGTGCTGACTTAGAGAATAAAAGCTTCCACCGGTGCTACAAAGGAGAGCTGTCCCACCTCTGGTAATAGAGTTGACTTTGCTGAGAACCAAGTCAAGAGTCTCATTATGCGAGTGACTGAATAACGATGTCAGCTTAATTGTAGCTCTAAAGCAGTGTCTGATACCAAACTGAGAACACTGACAGGAAAAAAGCTAGGACCCTGAAACATGGGATGGGAACATATTGGCTGATGATCCGGAAGAGGAAGATATTGAGCCCCTCGGAACAATTGAGCCAGCCCAGTCAATAGAGCCCCACCCCCAATCGCCCGCTGCACCCCCACAACTAAAGATATTAATCAACTATCCACAAAACAACCCACACCTGAGCAGATTAATGAAACTGTTCAAGGTGAAATACCAGGTGGGCCTGCTTCTGTAGCATTGCTTGAGGGAGATGCCTTACAAGTTAGTGCTGAGAGCACCAGGGAAGCACCCTCACTACCGATAGTTTCTTCTTGACTTTAAAATTAAGACTCAGAAAGCTCCTAAAGGTGAGGTTGAGATGATTACCCAAAAAGCAGTGCGCTATATTTACAAAGAGCTGCTTGGGCTTTTGAATACCTACAAGCAGAAACCTGAGGGATTTCCTGGGAATGGTTGTTAAGGATGTGGGATACTGCTGCAAGAGATGTAATACTAGACCAGTCTGAGCTTCTGGATATGGGACCCTTAAGCACAGATTCTTCATTCAATGTCTCAGCAAGAGAGGTTATGAGAGGATCTAATTCCATATTTGGTTGGTTCACTGAAGCTTGGACTGCCAGATAGCCTAGATTAGACCAGTTTGAGGTTCCTGGCATACCTTGGTACATTGTAGAAGACATCCAAAAACTTAGGGAAATTGGTATGTTGGAATGGATCTATCAAAATTTTCCTGCAGACCCAAAAGGGGGTGTCCTGAGGACATACCTTTCACCTCAACCATAAGGGACAAGTTTGTGAAGTGAGGCCCAGCATCTCTGAAGACTGTTGTAATCGCTGTTATATGTGCTCCAGGATTGACAGTGGGAACTCCCTTATGCGAATTTGCCAATGAGGTGCTGATTGGGCCCCCTGGTGATAGAGGGCAGGTGTCAGGCCTGAATCAACAGAGACAGAATAGATGTGGTTATAATCAACAGGAAATTTTCCATAGTACTCAAAGCAACCTGTCTCATGTGGACTTATGGCATTGGCTACTTAGCCACGGTGTTCCTCGAAGTGAAATACATGGGAAACCTACTAAATATTTCATCTATGCAGGCATCAGAATGCTACATTATGTGAACAGCTGAATAGACAGTCACAATCACTCCATTACCAGACCTGAGCCAGTTTACAGACCCACAACTCCGTTAATGTGGGGAAGGCCAGGTTCCTTTGAAGGAGGACCTGGCTCCATCAAAAAAGGTTTATGAAGTTTGCCTTTCTTCTAGCTTTCCCCAAAGGGACTTGCATCCTTTCACAAGAGGGACTGTTCATTGGGGGAAAGGAAATAGTCAAACTTTTGGGGAATTACTGGACACTGTCTCTGAACTGAAATTAATTCCATGAGACCCAAAATATTTCAAAGACCCACTAGTCAGAGTGGGGGTTCATGTAGGCCAAGTTATCAATTTTTAACTTAGGTATGTGTCAGTCTGGGTACAGTGGATCCTTGAACCCATCCTGTGTTTATATCCCCAGTTCCAGAATGCATCATTGGAATAGACATACTTAGTAACTGGCAGACACCCCATATTGAATCACTGAAATGTTGGAATAAGTGATATCTTGGTGGGAAAGGCCAAGTGGACACCATTAGAACTGACATCGCCTAAGAAAATAGTAAACCAAAAGCAGTATCACATTCCTGAAGGAAATACAGAGATCAGTGCCACTGTCAAAGATTTGAAAGATGCAGGGGTGGTGATTCCTACCACATCCCCATTTAACTCACCTATTTGCCCTCTACAGAAGACAGACAGATCCTGGAGAATGAAAGTGGATTATTGTAAACTTAACCAGGTGGTGATTCCAATTGTAGCTGCTATTTCAGATGTGATTTCATTGCCTGACCAAATTAATACTTCTCCTGATACTTGGTATATAGCAACTGATCTAGTCAATGCCTTCTTCTCAACATCAGTCTCAAAGGATCACCAGGAGCAATTTGCATTCAGCTTGAAGGGGTAACAATATACTTTTCAACTCTCCCCCAGGGAAACATCACCTCTTCTGCTATGTGCCATTATCTAGTCCAAAGGGACTGTGATTGACTGTCTATTCCACAAAATGTCACACTAGTCCATTATGGTGATGGCATTATGAAGACTGATCCACTAAGGATGATGTATCAAAGACTCTAGATTCATTTGTGTATCATCTGCTTGCAAGAGTTTGGGAAATTAACCCAATGAAGATTCAGGAACCCTCCAACTGGGGTCTAGTGGTGTGGGGCATGTCAAGATATTCCTAATAAAGTATAGAATAAGCTATTGCCTCTTGCCCCCCCAACAATGGAAAGGGAGGCACAATGCCTAATAGGCTTCTCGGATTTTGGAGGCTATATATCTCTCACTCAGATGTTCTACTTCTACCTATTTATGAAGTTATATGGAAAACCTTCAATTTTGAGTGAGGTCCAGAACAAAAAAATCTCTGCAACAAATTCAGGCAGCCATACAAGCTGCTTCGCCACTGGGACCATATGATCCAGCTGACCCAATAGTATTAGAGGTGCCAATTGTAGATAGAAATGCACTGTGGAATGTTTGTCAGACCCCTATTGGTGAATCACAGTGTGGATCATTGAGATTTTGGAGTAAAATCCTGCCTTCCTCTGCAGACAACTACTCCCTCCCTTGAAAAAGAGCTGTTGGCCTGTTACTGGGCCTTGGTGGAGACTGAACATGTCACCATGGGCCACCAAGTATCCATAAGGCTTGAACTACCCATCATGAACTGGGTATTGTTTGACTCACAGAGTCATAAAGTTGGACATACACAGAAACTTTCCATTGCTAAATAGAAGTGGTATGCACAAGATCAGGCCAGAGCAGAACCAGAAGGTACAAGTAAGCTGCATGAGAAAGTGACCCAAATGCCTATAGTCTCCACTCCTGTCACATTACCTTCTCTCTCCCAGTTGCACCTATGGCCTCCTGATAATTTAACCAAAGAACAGAAAAGTCGTGCTTGGTTTAAGGGTGGCTCTGCACGATATGCAGGCGCCTCTCGTAAGTGGACAGCAGCAGCGCTACAGCCCTTTTCTGGGCTCTCCCTAAAGGAGAGTAGTGAGGGAAATTCCTCCTAAGGGGCAGAACTCTGAGCAGTGCATCTGGCTGTTCAGCTCGCCTGCAAGGAAAAATGGCCAGATGTGAGACTGTATACTGATTCATGGGCGGTGGATAAGTGCTTGGTTGGATGGTCAGGGACTTGGAAGAAACATGATCAGAAAATTAGTGACAAGGAGGTGGGGGAAGAATTATGTCTCTGAGGGTGCCAAGAAAGTAAATGTAATTGTGTCTCAAGTGAAAGCTTACCAAAGGGTTATCTCTGAAGAGGAGTACCTTAACAATCAAGTGTATAAGATGACACACACTGTGGAGACTGCTCCTGTTCTTTCCTCTGCCACTCCTGTTATCGCTCAATGGACACACGAAAAAAGTAGACATAGAGGCAGGGATGGAGGTTACGCATGGGCACAGCAACATGGACTTCCACTCACCAAGGCTGACTTGGCCCTAGCCACTGCTGAATGCCACACTTGCCAGCAGCAGAAACCAACATTAAGTCCAAGATGTGGGAGCATTCCTCAGGGAGCTCAACCTTAGTTTATTACATAGGATCACGTCCATCATGGAGGGGGCAGAATTTTGTTCTTACTGGAATAGACACCTATTCTGGATACAGATTTGCCTTCCTTTCACACAATGCTTCTGCCAAAACTACCATTCATGGACTTACAGAATGCCTCCTCTGCAGGCATGGCATCCCACATTCCATTGCTTCAGATCAAGGAACTCACTTCACAGCAAATCCAGTGTGGCAATGGGCCCATTGTCATGGAATCCACTGGTCATATCATGTTCCACCCTGAAGCAGCTGGCTTGCTAGAACAATGGAATGATCTACTAAGGACACAACTAAAGCACCAAGTAGGTGGCAACAATTTGCTGGGATTGAGGTAGTATCCTCCAGGAAGTTGTATGCACTCTAAATCAGCGGTGAATATTTGGTGCTATGTCTCTAATAGCCAGAATTCCTAGGTCCAGGATCCAAGGGTGCAAGCAGGAGTGGCACCACTCACTAATACTCCTATTGATACAGTTGCAGCATTTTTACTTCCTGTCTCAGAATCCCTATGTGCTTCAGGCCTGGAGGTCCTGGTTCTGAAGGAAGGAACTCTCCCTCCTGGGAACACAACACGAATTCCACTGAATTGGCAGCTGAGAATGTACCCCCTGTCCACTTTGGGGTTCTCATGCATTTGGATCAACAGGTAAGAAAAGGTGTCAGTATACTGAGTGATGTGATTGATCCTGATTACCATGGAGAAATTGCACTGGTGTTACATAACGCAGGTAACTAAGACTGTCTGGAACACAGAGATGGCATAAGCCCACTCTTAGTGCTACCATGCCTTCTGTGTAAAGGAAACGGTAAATTACAACATTCATGACAGGACATCTAACAACCCAAACCCCATAGGAATAAAGATCTGGGTCACCCTACCTGACAAAATATGACAGCTAGCTGAGGTGCTTGCTGAGGCAAAGGTTATACAGAACACTTAGTAAAAGAAGGCAGTCCTACTTATCAGTTATGACCATGTGATTAATTGCAAAAGCAATAATTGCAATTGTTAGTGCATTTTCTTTATATGTGCTTATTGAATATCTTTTCTTTCTTCATGTATGTGTTAGTCTGGGTAAACTTGAGGAACAAATTTATACACATGCATATGGATATAAGGAAAGGGTTTATGTACAAATGGAATGGAACACTGAGAAAGCATCAAAACCCATTCCAGCTCAAAGTCATAAGTCCAATATTAGCCCATATGCCCGAAATCAGTCTGTAATGTCTCCTTCTGACTCATGAAGTCACAGTTCAGTGGGTGCAGAATCTCAGTGCTGGCAGGGGTCTCCCCATGGCTCCCCACTTCCAGGGCTCAGGGTTCATCAACAGCATCCAGTGGTGGCAGAAGCAACACATTGCTGACAGGGATTTCCACGTGGCCTCTCCAGCTTCAGAGGTCTGGCTCCATCAGGGCAAAGCTGTGTGGCTTTTCTGGCTCCTCAGATGCTTACATCTTGTTTTGTCCATGATTAATAGTCTCTGAGACTAACTCCCAACAACTGGAGAAGCTAGCTTCTCATTTTCATGAGGGAAATATCGCAAGATTTCCCAGATGTATCAGGAGAAAGCCATGCCCACACAGAGGCCTCATTGTCTACTCAATGACTATCTCCAGATGAACAGGCTAGACTCCACCCCTACATTTCAATCATAAAATTGACATAAGCACGTGACTGCCACAATGTATGTTATATCAGATACAATTGGACTAAATGTGTTTTCTTTTATTTGTATGATAGATATTTCATTCTAAGTAAATGTGTGATTTCATTAATGTCTGGAAATTATATATGGCCAAAGAACTGCATAAAGGTGCCAAGCTAACAAAGGCTGGATTGTGATAGTTAGATTTGTTCATGGCCACTGAACACATGTGAGATTAATTGAAGGGCTGAGATATTAATGGTTCAGTGAGCCTTTCTCTTGTTCTCGGATCTTCATATCAGTGAGCAGCTGGCTGCTTGCTTGTTTTGTGCCTCCATTTGCAAGCTATACTACCTGTGCAACACTCTATCTGTGGACTGTGTCACTGTAAGTTGAGGTTCCTTCAAGAATTTCTTCACCATGCTACTAGAATATATATTTGTTGAGCTGGGGGCTCTTCAACCCTGTCATCAAGCTGACTGTTGGTGATCTGCTTTGCTGTTTGCTATCTGTGCCCAGATTGCCTAAATTGCTCCTTCAAGACTTGAAGGACTGCCAATGTATTAGTTGTCTTACAGAAGAGAGTTGCACTGAATCATTTGTATTGCTTTATAGATTAATCAACTGTTTATTTCTTATGTTAGATATTATGGTAGTTATACAATCATTTGTCAATTTGAGGATTAAGACTGTATGGGTGAGTCTATCCTATCAATCGGAAGATAGTCATTTAGCCCTCTGTGTGGGCATGACCTTCTCCTGAGAATTCTGGGAAATCCGGTATTTCCTTCTCAGAGGCAGGAGACAATATCTCTCAGTTCACTCCATTGGGGACACTTGACTGCAAAAGCTCAAGCCCTGAAAGACTTTGCAACTGACAAGACACTATTGCCTGGAGTCAGACAAGCTACATGGAAGCAACAAGACCTCTGAAACCAGAGAAGTCACAGAGAGACACCTGTCAGCACTGTGACGCTTACAACGCCATTGGATCCATAGAATTTCTACCTACCAGCCAGAGATTGTCCTGCATTTGGCATCATTGCTTATGTTTTGTTAGTCTGAAGAGGACTTTATAGATCAAAACTGAACATACGGACTAATATTGGACTTATGTACTTGTTCTGGACTGGGCTGGATGCTTTTTCAATGTTCACTTCCTCTTCTATATAAACCTCTACCTTATATACATGTATGTGTTTTTGAATTTATTTCTCTAGTCTACCCAGACTGACACAGATTACCTATCTATATATCCATCTATCTAATATATATATAAAATTATTAGTGTCCTGGCTTTGTTTCTCAAGAGAACCCTGTCTAACATAGACTCCTTCACTCAAACCTCATTTTCTTAAAATAGACAGATATAAAACTCTTGCTTTATAATAATTTTTACATATATTTTATGGAAGTTATTTTCTACAGTTATTTTTTAATGACTATTTACAACTGGTTCATTCAAATTAGGATTTTGCTACACTTGTATCTACATCTGATTTAAAAAAAAAAACTACACCGAATAATTATTTGATGAAGATGTATAAATTTCTTTATTTAGTCTTCATGGAAGCAATTCCCATTGGAATGACAATTGAGAGGCTGTAAAAAAGAATGGCAACAAAGGGTTGTATTTCATTCATGAAACAAATAAATGTGGAGTTTCTGTTAGGAAGAAGGCAGACGGGGGCTTAAATGTGAAAAACACATCTACTGTCACTTTCTTTATAAATCATTACTGTAGCTAGGACTTGCTTGGTTACACGTCAAAATTTCAAGGATACACATTTGAGGTCAATATGATCATTCACACACAGGGGAATATTGACAATCAAGGACATGTTTTTGATAAAGAATGTCTAGCCTGGAGTTTGTTTTGGTCTCTGTTATTTGCTTTGTAGATTACATTTTCACTGCACCTGGTTTTTAAAATAATGTTCCAAGAATGTTACTTATCAAATTAAAAAAAATTCTGAGTAAATGCAACCAGTCATGTATTCCCAAAATTTATTATTAATAAAGAAAGAACACAGATCAGGTCTTTGCTGCAGTCAGAGTGAGCTGCAGTCCTCTGTTTTCTCATTCTTTGTGCTTCTCATTACTCAGCATCTGTGTCCATTTACAACACATTACCTTAAGTAATATTTACACATTTCTCAAAAGGTGTGGAATATTAGCGCGCCACTTCAGATACATGGAATAAAGCTTTTGGAGGTGGTCCCCATTTTCATTTAATCAACTCACTAAAGTTGGAGAAACAATTATATACATAATCTGTATTCTTAATTACCTCTATATTTCTTTTTCTATCTTTCTCATTTCACTTATTGTGCTTCTGGTAGATGATTCTAATTCTCCAGTAGGGGACTTCCTTCTGAATCAGTTGTCATTTTATTTGTGCACCTTGTTTACTGAGAAATAAGTGTCCTGGTCATTTGCCATTTAAGTAGGATCAAGAGCCTGTGGTCTAGATGACAGAGCCTTCCTGAAATGGGTGTCCATTGTTGGGAGGACACATCATTGACCTCTTCAAGAGAAGGGACAGTGTAGTAAATATCCCACAAACTGATCATTGGTTCTTCTTGTAAGGGTAGACTATTTTTCCCTTGAAACACTCTATACCTAGAATATAAATTTTTGTCTGTCCAGATAAATATTCTAGTTGTGGAATGTGTGATTTCTGTGCTCCTTTTCTTGTAGCATTCAAAGGAAAAATGAAACAAAAAAAAAACAACCACCAATTGGATTCAGATTCATAATGACTCTGTAGGACAGAATAGAAGTGCCTCCATGAGTTTCTGAGAAGGCAAATCTTTATGGAGCAGAAAGCATCATATGCAACTAGGTCACTAGGGCACTCTCGGACAGAAAATGAATCCCAAAATTCAAATATTGAGAAATCCCTTTAGTAAACCTTCAACAGGTCATAGATAACTCACAGACAACTATAGATCATCTGGAAGAAAGAGGTCATCTGCATAATGTCATCATTTTCTTCAATGATTCAGATCAAAAAGGAATTTAAGGAAGACATGGAAGACAAAGTAAATGTTACAAAATTGTGTTTTTCACCTGAACAAGTAATTACAGTGTCAGACAAGGCAAGGAAGTGACCATAATTGGTATATATGCATTATTATAGATTAGAAATTTTATCAGATTAGGCCAGAACCCTCTAACCAAGACAGTCATGCTATGACTCAAAACTATGCAACCCCAGGACCCCCCCATCTCCATCAAATGCACCATTAAGTAAGTTCCTCTGACCTAGGCTTCCCTTCCTTGGGTTGAAGGGGGAAATAAACAAAAAAAACAAAAACTTACTTCCATGGCATAAACTTTGATTCAAAGTGACCCTAGAACAGGGTAGAATAGCTCCTGGAGTTTCCTGCACTCTAACTGTGAATAGGGGTAGAAATCCCAGTCTTTTTCCCTCAGAGGTTCTGGTAACTTCAAGTTGCTGACTTTATGGATTATGGCCCCTTAATTAGCTATGAAAGCCTCCAGGTGTCAGTCAAATACATCTTGCTAAGGGTCACATCTGTTCATATTGATAATCAGTGGTAGGAAAGAATCATGTGGAAGCACAATCTAAGTAGTGACTCAACAACAGGTTTAGCTCTTACTGTTTAAAACCTCACTATATTATACTGATGGCCCTTGAGTCAAGGCCGACTCAGAGAGAGCCTATAGGACAGACTAGAGCAGCCCCTTTAGTTTTAGAGATCATAACTCTGCATGGGAGGAGAGAGCCCATGTTTTCCTTTGCTCACTACACTCCCAATGCCCAGAACTTAAGCTCTAATACATAACGGAGAGAATGCATGTTGCAGCAATTTGTTTTTACTTTGGATATCATGTCCCTGAATACTAATTTAAAATTTCACTTGCAGCAGTTTCCTGCATTTAATCAGATTTATCTGGTGGTACACGTGGTACACACAGAAGCCTAGGGACACAATGGTTATGCACTTGACTGCTAATTGAAAGGTGAGACATTTGAACTCACAAGTATCTCATAGGCAGAAAGATGTGGCACTGAATTTCTATACATATTTAAGTCATGTAAACTCTACAGGGGCACTTTCTACACTCTTTTGTCGGGTTGGAATGAGGTGTAATTGACTCAACAATAATGGGTTTAGGGTTTTCATCTCGATAAGATACATCTTATGTTGTGATGCTCTACAAAACATGAGACTCTGTTAAAAGTGAAATCTAAAGATATTTTCGAGAGTTTTTGACAAATTCTTGCATTCAGAGGGGAGATGAAGGTTTTATACCTTGGAACAGGGGTGCATGAATATAATTACATAGGTTTGAGATTTCATATAATTAAATTAAAAAATTGAAACAAATAATCAAGCCCACCCCAGCATATATTGATTCTTAATTTCTGGCATTTTGTCTTTATAGAGCACGTAGCTTCATCTGTTTCTTGTAGAGCTGCTGGTGGATTTGAATTATTGATCTTGCAGGCAGCAGCCAAATGGATGCATACACCAACAATAGGATTCAGTATAAGACAAATTAAACAAATTAACAAATTAAAACCCAGTAGTTTACTTATTCTATTTTTTAACATAAACTTTCTATCATGTATTTTTCTAAAATATCTGTATATACATTTTCTGGGTGCATCTTCTGAGACTATCTACATACATGTTTTATGATATATAGTTCTCCATGTCTTTGCTTCCATCATTGTTTGTTAAGAGTAGCTCAAATATATTGAGAGTGAATCATAATAAAATATGGATAACCTTGAGAAAAATGAGAATTCCAGAATGCTTCTTTGTGCTCACATTGAACTTGTACATAGACTTAGAAGCAATTGTATGAAGAGAAGGAAATACTATATGATTTAAAATCAGGAAAGGTGCACGTGTCAGCTCTGTGTCCTCTCATATTTATTTAACATGTATGCTGAGCAAAAAGAGAAAGCAGGTTATATGAAGAATAATGAAGGGTCAGGATTGTAGGAAGACACATTCACAATGGAGACTTGAAGATGACACAAACTTGCTTGCTATCCATGAGGAGAACCTGTAACTTTCGCAGAAGTAGATCTAGGCTCACAGTCTTCAGTACGGTTTACAACTCAGTCTAATTGCAACGTAACAACATCAACAACTTTAGACTCGAAGTAACCCCCCTCTACTGTCAGGCAAAGAGAAGCTCTGGTGCTGCCATTGGTTATACCTTGGGTTGTTAACTTTGACTTTATCGTTGAATGCCTGCCAGCCGCTCTGAGAGAGAAAGATTTCACTCTGCACCGAAAAAGATTTAAAATTTCAGACACCAAGGGAGTAGTTATTTGTACCCAATTAAGTTGATGTGACTCAAACTAGTTTCAATGGAAGTGGGTTTGATTTATGAGCTTTTATTTTTAAGAAGGCAAACAGAGTGATTAGGGTAGACAAATTTTACTGTGATTCACAATCAGTATTCATGATGGCAGCAGTCATGTGAAGAAAAGGCAAGTTGCTTTAAGTAAATCTTCAGTGAAAGACCTCGTCAAAGTATTGAAATGCAAAGATGTTACTTTGAGGACTAAGATAAACTTGATCCAAACCATGGTATTTTCAATTGGCCCATATGCATGAGAAAGTTGGACAGAAGAAGAATTGATGCGCTTGAATTGTGGAGCTGGTGAAGATTATTGAAAGGACCATGGATTGCTGAAAGGGCAGACTAATCTGTCCTGGAAGGAGGACAGTCAGAGTCCTTCTTACAGCAAGAATACTTACATGTAAGACAAAGTATGTCTTACATACTTGAGACAGGGTGCCAGGAGAGTCCAGTTCCTGGGGAAGGACACCTTGTTTGGCAAAGTAGAGGGGCTGGGAAGTAGAACAAGGCCCTCAAGAAGATGGATTGGCATAGTGGCTACAGCAATGGACTTAGGTATATTAACAATTTTGAAGATGGACCAAGACCAGGCAGAGTTTACTTCTGTTGTGTGTGAGGAGGCTATGAGTTATAACCAACTCAATGTCACCCAAGAACAAATTAATTTTGTTCTCACCCAATAGCAACAAATTAATTCTAAAAATAGAATTCTTACTCAGTCCCAGGTCTTTAAGTTTCAATTATGATAATTCAATCAGTTTTAGAGTGTTCTTACATAATTCCCACAGCCTCCAGTATGATAGCTATTTCTTGCTCCTCTGTGAGCTGTGCAATTCAAAAATGTTCTAGACCAATGTGATATTGGTGACCAGATGATCAAGGTCAAGGTCCATTCTTATGATATTATAGGGCAGAACAGGGAATGTAAAAGAGCCCTAGGTCAAATTTTAATGAAATTATTCTCTTCTCCACATGAAACGTTCAGCTCTTCTTTCAGATAGAGCTGTACAAACTTCCAATTAAATGACTTAATAAATAAAAACAACAAAAAATAATGGGTAAGATAAAAACCCTGTTTTGGGGGAAAAAGAAGAAAGTAAAAAGATAAACTAATTACATTATAGCATGACATTGATGACATATTGTTCTCCTCTATCAAGGCCATTAGATCCAGAATGGCAGCTATATTGGGGACTGCAGCTTGGTTATGTTTACGATTGCCTATGTCATCCCCCTGAACATATCAATTTTCTGCAGATACCAAATAAATAAACTAAAATTATATATGATGCTTTTTTCAATTTCAGCATGACATCATGAACTTTTTGTTAGTTACCTAGGTTCATGTCAACTTGATAAATAAGTTTATGGGTGAAATCTTGTCTATCAATTGCATCATACCCACATAATGTCTCCTTGTGGGCATGGCTTTCTCATGAAGATCCTGGGATGTTCCTCACTTTTATTTCTGGAGACTGGCTACACACTTTCTTGGTGCTTCACCTTCCTGTTGACAAGACACACTGAGCCACACAGAGAGAGTGTCAGTCCTGTGATGCGTCCACCACAATTGGATCTGCAAGACTTTTCATCCACTGACCTGTGATATTCTTGTCTTTTGAATCACTACATGTGCTTCATGAGTCTGAATAAGGATTTATATACTGGTCTTCAACTTATGGGCCAATATCAGACTTATAGACTTGATCTGGACTGGGCTGGAATGTTTTCTCAATTTATAATTCCTAATTGGTATGAAGCTCTTTCTTACACATAAATGAGTGTCTAAGAATTTGTTTTTCTTGTCAACCAGTCTCACCCAAGCTTCATCTGAGTTCTTATGTTTATTGACAGTATATGCTCATAAATATTGAGTAATATCTGATAGTGGAACAGAAGCTCTGGTGGCATAGTGGACTATGCACTCAAGCTGCCAGCGACCAGGTCAGTGGTTTGAATTCCTCCAATGCTCCACGGTAGAAAGAGTAGGTTGTTTATTCACAAGGATTTAAAGTCTCATAAATCCCAAAAGGCCAGTTGTATACTTTCCTATAAGGTCACTATGAGTCAGAATCTAATCAATTTCAGTGCATGTGCATGCATGTATGCATTATGATAATGTAATTTACCCTTCTCAATCTCCTTTCCTGTAGCCATTAGGATTTTTTTTTGTTTTTCTTTTTAACATTTCTAGTAATTGTTTTCACACATGAAATACAGTATTGGTTTTTATTTACTCCTTAAACTGGAGAAAGTAATTGTCAGTAGCTTCCACTTGTTTCTTGACTATTATTCCTCCTACAATGAAGAAATAATCTCCTTTTAAACAACTAAACATGTTCTATGGCCTTCACACTTAGCTTATTAAACACCTTCAACTTCTCAGTATCTCTGCTAAAGGCATCAATGAAATAGTATTGATTAATTAGCTTCAATTTCTCACACATTTCCTGTGTCTGAATGATCACCAAGAGATCCTTTATAAGAGTATATTGTCCAAAAAAAAAGAGTATATTGTCCATGGTATCCTTAGTGAAATATTCAGTGACTAAGTTATCATCTTCTGTTAAAGACTATCTGTGCACCAGATGACACTCATTGTGAGGTTCTCTTGCCAGGCAGGAGCAAGTCACCCAACTTTAACATCTTACCTTAGAACATGCTTTTCAGATCACTTTTATTAAGAACTCGATCATCTCAAGTTTTTTTTAAAGAGCAGGCATCAAAACTGAAATAGATTTACCTCCAAAGAAACAAAATTTATCGTGACACGTTCCTATGAGCAAAGAAATAGACAAGTTCAGCTGTCGGACTAGGACCTGACAGTTGTGAAAGGAAAGATAAAAGGGATTTCCCTCTAACCCTAATTGGGGACTGGAAATGCAGTGATTTCCAAACAGAGTATATTGGAGATGATAGTAAGAAAGCAAAATAATAAATATGACTTGAAAGTTCAAAACCTTATCACTTAATTCCCCCTCTGATACTTTGGTTCATATCTTGTTTTCAATATTTTGTTCCTTTGTTTCTTATTTTCTCATAATGATATTTATTTCAGATCTCCTTTGTCATTGTGAGTAATATTTAGAATCATTGCTATGTGTTTTTCTGGATTTTCTTTTTGCATATGAAACCCAGGACAGATGAAGCTATAGAAGCAACATTAGAATAAGAGTTCCTGGGCTTACAGTGGGGGAGGGAGTTGGAGGGAGAGGGAAGCTGATATCAAGGAGTTGAAGAATTAAGAAAATAGTTTGAAACTGAGGATGGCAATAATTGTACATTACTGTTTGTACAATGAACTATAAAATGTTATTACATCTGTCTTAGCTTCTAGCAATTTTTTTTAAATAAAAAAAGATAAAGGCTTTGTGGGAAGAACCTGGGACTCAGTGCCTCACTGATAAAGTCTTGTACAATCCAGACATAAGCACACATTTTTCCTTTGAGAAGTTCCTTTTTGAGAAATAATGATAACTTTTGGTTCTCTTCTGAGCCCAGTCTTTGTGGTGAAAGCAGCCTAGGAAGATAGCATATAAGTGTGAATGCAGTAGCTGAGCTGGATATATGGTATTTGGCTGCTGCTCATCAACTCCATTGCCTCTAGCAGGACTTCTGGAAGAGAAAATTTGAGTGACACATTTCCATAAAGATTGTAGTTGAGATTGGAGCAATCTTGCTCCAATGAAGATCAGCATGCCTTAAAGGAAGCAGGGATTTAGTGTTACCTTGTAAATCTTAACACTGTATTTTTGCAAGTATTGCCATGAGTAAAACAATATAAACTCATGTGAAAATATGTGCATATTTATCAAAAATCATGTCTATTGATATACAGAACGTTTTATGTATCTATAAGGAGAAACATTTTAAAAGAAAAAAATGGGCTATCCACAAGCATGTATACATATATACAACATAAAAATAAATTGCCAATAACTTCAAGAAAATAAGCTGCAGTTGCTCCATCATTTTGGAAATAGAAATTCAATGCACAGTGAAATGGAATGATTTTTTCTGTCACGTTGCCAAAATTTAGATCACTTAAAATTACCTGGCTTTGACTCTGGTGTCAAGAAATAAGCATTCTCGTGAATATTTGCCATAATTAGTGTGAATAAATACTATAAATAGGCTGCCACCAGTTCCTATTAGATTTTGCCAACAAAAGAGTCCAGGTAATGTCAAATATTACTTACAAATGGCAACTTTTTTTAATTAATAAAAAAATTTTTATTGAATTTCAGGAACTTGGTACTTTTCTGTTAAAATTTCAAATCTTTGCACACAAATCACCACTGTACTTTCTAGAATAGTGTAAGTTAGGATTTCGAGGTCGTTACTTATGTTCCGTGTGACACGACACAGACATCTCAAGTCCTAATACCGCCCCCCCCCCACAAGCCCCTTTTCTGACCGAAACTACCGACAACTCTGGTACACTAGCAGAGGACAATGACGGGAGTTGTGGCGGGCATGTGGAGGGCTTCGACTGGCCATGTGCACGCTCTGCTGAAGCAGGAGGAAGAGCAGCCTGGAAACCACCGCAGACGCTTTGGAATGCAGCACACACCTTGGCTCCGACGTGACTGTCCTTTCTGTATCATTGTTTGGTTCTACAAATGCCAACTTTTATGAGCTATTTGGCATTAGGGATATTTACAGAAAAAATGTGGACCAATACTTTCAAATAAATAACACATAATCACCACCACTACCACCACCACTACTATCACACGACAGACAAACTGTAACTATATAGTACGAAGATGGACATGTGTTTCAGACAGTATTGTATATCTTAAAAAAGAACTGAACTTGAATTATGCCCTAAATATATTGAACGCTAAAAGCAAAAGCAAACTATGAAATTTTGTACATAATAAAATTAGCAGCCATGTATCAGAAGTTATTTTGTATAGAAAGGAGAAAGCAATCTGGGTATTTCCAAAGTAATCTGAGAAATGGACAATAAAGCATTAAGAAGGATAGAGAAATATTGAGGGAAAAGTGATATTAGACATAAATCAGAAACTGTGAAAAGCAGCTCTGGCATAATTTGATATTTATTTTCTGTTGGTCTTACAACATGACCTCTCTTTTAGGGAAAGGTTTTTTTCTTCATAAACCCTTAAAAATAATTGACCAATGAATGCTATTCAATGAGCTTGATGATTCAAATAAATATAAAATTATCCAAATTTAGTTAATGTGATATATATTTCCTTGAAATTTGTTCATTTGGTTAAATTTGTATACTGTGAGTATAAATATACTCAAGATTTCCTAGTGAGATTGATTTTGAATGAACGTAATGATTCCATATTATATGATTTAAAAATTGTATATTGTCAATTTTCCCCTTATCCTTTTTTCCTTTAAAAGTCCTGGGATGCTATTAGGATTCCACCAAGGTCAGTGATCCCAACAGCCAGCTGCTGTGCATGAGAGTGCTGAGGCCACCTGCTTGGGTGCAGATGTACACTCTTAGAAACCCTGGGGACAGTTCCACTCTGTTGATCAAGAGGGCAATGAGTGGGGATCCAATCTTTGAGCAGGCAATTTGTTGTTTTTTAAGAAACATAGACATTGATGAAGTAAAAGAGCTGCATCGACAGCTTCACATGGAAGCTTCAGAAGACAAAGTATAGCATTATGATGCAATGTGCAAAGATCTAGAGTTAGATAAACAAAACAGAAGAACTTCCTCTGCATATTTTAAATGAAGGAAATAACAGTGCAAGCCTTAGATTGCAATATTCAAAGATTCTATGGGCAAAATACGGAATGATTCAGGAAGCACCAAAATAAAATGGAAATGATACAAATAATCACCCTACCAAAAAGAATTAGTTCACATTCAATCATTTCAAGAGAGGTAGAGGATATAGTTAAGGACCAAGTTTACTAAAGGAAGAAGTTCAAGTTATACTGACTTCATTAGTCAAAAGTAAGGCTCCAAAAATTGATGGCATTCCAATTAAATTTCCCTAAGCTGATGAATCAATAGGAATGCTACCCATTTATGTGAAAAAAATTACAAGACAACTATAGGGCCAACATAATGGAAAAGACACATATTTGTAAAATTCAAAGCAAAGGTGAACCAAAAGATTGTGCAAATGATAGAATAATGTCATTTTCATTATTTGCAAGTGAAATATGGTAGAAGATCATACAACAACATTTAAGCAGTACACTGACACAGAATTGCCAGAAATTCAGGCAGAATTCAGAGAAAGGTTTCCAGCAAGAAATGTCATTGTTGATGTCAGATGGATCTTGGTTCACAGGAAAATAATAGGAAGATATTTACTTGTGTTGTATTAAATATATAAAGAAATTAGATTCTGTGGACCATAACAAAAATTGGGTAGACCTTGAGAAGAAAGAGCATTCCAGAACACATTATGCTCATGCAGTACTTGTACATGAATCAAGAGGCAGCTGTGCAAACAGAACAAGGGAATATCATATGGTTTAAAATAAGGACAGGTGTATGTCAGGGTTGTATCTTCTCACCATATTTATTCAATCTGTGTGGTGAGCGCATAATCAGAGAAGCTTGATTATCTGAACAAGAATGAGGCATCAGGATCAGAGGAAAACCTAATAACTATATTCGACATGCAGGTGGCATGATCTTGCTTGCTGAAAGAGGATCAAAAGCATTTGCTTATGAAGAACAAGGGTTGCAGTCTGAAGTACAACTCAGTGAAATGAAAACCAAAATGTTCATATTGGACTAGCAGGTGCTATCTTAATCAATAGAGAAAATGATTAAAGTGATCAGGGCTTTTGTTTTGCTTGGATCCAGGTGTTCATGGAAGCAGCAGTCAAGAGAAAACATGACACATTGCACTGGGCAAATCTGCATCATTCGACGTCTTGAAAGTGTTGAAAAACACAAGCTGCTGCTCAGAGGTCTAAAGTACATCTGACCCTAGACAAGCAATTGTCCATTGCTTCACAACTTTCTGAAAACTGGACATTGAATAAGGAATGCAAAGAAAGAATTGATGGATTTCGCTTTATTGTGCTAATAAAAGCTGTTGAAAGCAACAGGGACTTCCAAAAGAACCAACAAATCTGTCTTGAAATAAATGCAGTCAGAATAGAAGCAGGGTGAAACCCCCTTTCTTGTACTCTGAACATGTTATCAGAAGAGACTTGTCCTTGGAAAAGAATATAATGCTTAATAAAGGGGAGGTGAAGTGAAAAAAAGAACAATCCTCCACAAGATGAGTTGGTACAGCTTCAACAATTTCATCAAACACTAATGATGGTGAGGGTGGGACAGGAGTGGGCAATGCTTGATCTCCTTCTGTTAGGAGTTGAAATGAACTTAACTGCACCTAACCACTATAACAACAACAAATCCTTTAAGTTTCAAACCAATTTTCAGGTGCTAGTTTAGTTGTCTCCTCTAGGTATTTTCAGATATAAGATTCAATCAATATCTATCTCAACGTACAATGATTTGCAATGTCATTTCTTTTCATCCTTTTTATGTAGTTGAATTGCTTAATTCCTTATACATTTGAATTCTTTTTTTTTTGTTATGTGTGAGCCTTGGCAGACTAGAGTAACAAGTCCATAGACACACATATGTGTGTAACAGAGAGTTTTATATAAAGGGTAGTAGTATATTAAGAAAGTATCTCAACCTAGTCTAGTCCAAGCCCATAAGTCCAATATTACCCCCTATGTCTGATACCAAACTATAAAATCTTCTTCAGACTCATGAAACATATGCAATTCTGCCAAATGCAGGATGACTGCAGGTCAGTGGGATCAAAGTCTTTGGGGCCAGTGGCAAGGTGAGCATCTTAATGCTGGGAGGGGTCTCTATGTGACTTCTCTCTCCAGTTTCCAGGGAATGGGATTGATCAGCACAGTCCCATGTGTCTTATGAGTCATGTGTCTCCAAGGGCGTCAGTCAAGAGAGAGAAATGTCTGTCTCCTGCCTCCAAGGAGGAAATCCAGATTCCCAGAATTCTCAGGAGAAAGACATGATCACACAGAGACTTAATTAGCTATGATCTGACATACAGACTAGACTCCACTCCTTCACTCTTATTCCTATTAAATTCCAAATTGATCCCAGATTGGTTAACTCCCATGTTATTTAAAAAATTTATTTTCAGAGATCAAAGTTAATATTCTATACTACATAAAAAATTAAGCAGCATATGGTCCATTTAATTACAAACTTTATATAAATATGAAAACATTATCTTTTATGTTTTAAATATAAAATTTTCTAGTCTCCTAGTCATTCTCAAAATCTAAAGTCATACAGGTATTTCTTGTGTCTGTTGGTTCTATTTGTTACTGAGAAGGGAACATTAAAGTTGCAAAATATATTTTGGATATTCCTTTTTGTTTTGTTTTTTTTTTTGGGGGGGGGAAAGCATCACTGCCAACTGGTGGGAGTGGGAGGCCCAGGTTTGCCCCTGAAGAGCTGCTGCTAGATTTGAACCGCCAAGCCAGTGGTCCGCAGTCCCGCACTCAATCACTATGCCACCGGGACTCAGCCTTTTAGATATTTCTAATTCTTGAAATTAGCTTTTTTTTTCAGTTTGTCTAATACACACACACACACACACACACACACACACACAAACAAACAATGTTTTAGTCTGGGTAGACTAGAGGAACAAATGTCAAAGACATGCATATAGATGTAAGAAAAGGGTTTATATAAAAAAGGAATGTGACACTAAGAAAGCATCCCAATACAGTCTAGTACAAATTCATAAGTCCGATATTAACCCATATGCCCGAAATCAGTCTACAAAGACTCCTTCGAACTCACAAAGTCACAGGTCAGTGGGTGCAGAATCCCGGCACTGGCAGGGGTCTCCCCATGGCTCCTCGCTTCCAAGGCTCAGGGTCCATCAACAGCATGCCACTCCAGCTTCAGAGTTCTGGCTCCATCAGGGGAAAGCCGTGTGTTCTCTCCGCCGACTCCTCCAGCTCCTCAGACACTGCCATCTTATCTTTTCCATGACTCATCGCCTCTGAGACTAACTCCCAACAACTGGGGAAAATAGCTTCTCATCTTCACCAGGGAAATATCGCGAGATTCCCCAGAAATCTCAGGAGAAAGCCATGCCCACATAGAGGCCTCATTTGCTACTCAGTGACTATCTCCAGATTAACAGACTAGACTCCACACCTAAATTTCAATCATAAAATTAACATAAGCACATGAATCCCCTCCCCCCCCCACACACATATATATATGTCATGCAGTCATAGAAGCAATTAAATTGTTTGGTGGTCGCATTTTACACTGGACACTTTTCCTGATTCACGTGGCTTCTTGGTCTATGAAGCTAGGAGGCCAGAATACAAGATGTTAGTGGAGGCAGAAGCAGAAAGGCAGATCATCTGACAAGCTTGGATAG